>KL272732.1:0-17418 GCA_000699545.1 Podiceps cristatus
TCCAGGTCTCTCTGGATGACATCCCGTCCTATCTCTAGTACTCATTTTCTTTACTTTGATTTAGAAAGGACACAAACACAAAACCTAGAAGGATGAGTCTTCCTCACCTGATCTCCCTTCCTCACCTTATAATTCCCAGTAACATGGAAATAATCACTATGCAAAAGCTCATCAAACTGACTGAAAGTCCTTCCCACCCTTTCATCCACTGGTATCAGGCATGTCTAATACTTATTCCCAGTGTTACCTGAGGGTTATCAAGGTCTCACTGCCTGAGACTGCATTCCTTGTTGTTCTAAACTGACAATATCAGACATTCTGAATTAGTTAATATCATGCAAATGGTATTTATGTTAATTGTACATGCATGCGCACACATATAGATAATGGCGAGGCAGCCGGTTTGCTGGTATGCATCACTGCTTATCATGCTGATTATAATCATCTCATTGCTACCTTATTCTTCCTCCATCTGTTTGTTGCATCCATCTGTTGTCTATCGTCTTCTAATGAGATTGCAAGTTCTTTGTGGCGGAGAGAATTTCCTTGTTATTTGTTTGCATGCAGTTAGGAAGAATGGTTTGATGCTATTCAAGGCGTTATTGTGGTTTAGATGACTGTAATATGAATGACCTAAATAACTTTTTTTTCCTCTGAGAACAGTATAGGAAAGAATCAGAGACAGTCATTTTAATGTATTGGTGTGGCAACATGACTAATGGTGAATTTTTTTTAGGAACGAATTTTTTTTTCAAAATGTCTCTTTTAAAATATTTTTCCCATCTTTTCAAGTTCATGGACTGTCTAAGAAAAAGGAAACTTTATCTTGCAAATAAAACCTTTGAAATTCTTTGTCTTCAAAGTCTGTGCAACAGATGCCTACTCCAATGATGTAAAGAGACTTCATTTTTTGTTTCTATTGTGATGGCTGTGTTAAAGAAAAAGTAAAAAACACTTATTCTGTTTGTTAAAACTGATTTTCCCAGTTAGGATGAATTTTATTATTATTATTTTAGCCCTTTAAGCTGGTCTATAATGAAAACGTGGGTGTTCACTTAAGGACATCTTAGAGTAAAAAAGTCTGATTTCCTTGGAAATTTTTTTTTTTACATTTATTTCCTTTCAACTGTCATGTTTTTAACTGGAAATGTGGAAGTTGCTGCAAGGAAGTGAGACTCAGATGAATGGGACGATTACTCTCTGCCGCTTCCCAAATTCTCTGCACTCATCCTGCCTCAAGTGCAAAATGTAGTAAGAATTGAGCCAGACAGAATTGTATATTGCCCTGAAAACACCTCTGAAGCTTGGAGAGGACAGGTAACTTAAAATTTCCATGCAACTGCTTGCATTGACCCAGACGTAATTCCTACCTGCTCTACTGTCAGTCTCAAACTAACGTGTAGGTTATTTCCCCTTTAAAATTTCTTTACCTACTCCAAGTGTTATACGAGGATTAAAAAAATAACAATATGTAAATGCCAGCAAGACCGCATCTTGTGCATCAATGTATAAGAGCACAGAGCAAATTTAAACCTTGTAGGTTATCAAGTGACAAGGACTTTTAAACAGCATTATGAATAAGCTGTTACAGACTTCACAAACTTTTCATTTTATTTTAGGATTAATTGTTCACTGGGAAAAGGCCATTTTTCTCATGTTAAAGTAGCTGCCTACTGCTGATACTGATGAATTTTATAAGGAATTTCAAAATCCTGTATAATTAGTTGATAAGAACCTATTAACTGCCATTCACATCATATTCATTAGCCCATGAAATAAAAACTGACTTTTTACTTCTTATCTATTATGATTTATTTAAGAGATCATGAGTTCATCTTAAAAAATATTAAATGAAAAATAGTGAAATCCATCTTTTTAAGTCAGAAGTACAGACATTATACCTTATCTTTTGTTCTTTAAAAACTGAAATTTGCCTGGCAGAGGTAGATAGATAGATAGACAGACAGACAGATAGATGGGTACATAAGGATTTTCCAGACTTCTTTGCTGTTACACAGATCTGAACCTGTCTGTAATATATTGATCTCTGGAAATCCCCACTACGCTATATCTTGCTGCAGAAACCAGAAGTAATTGGGAAATGTGTGAAATATGACAAATTCTCTGTGGATATAGTGTCTATACCAAGGACCTTACAAGATCTTACAATTCTTACAAGATAATGGGCTTTGACATTACCTTTTCACATAGCTGTTACATTGACCCAGCATATACTCCTAAACCACCGTGGCCAGCAGGTCGAGGGAGGTGATTTTGCCCCTGTACTCTGCTCTGGTGAGACCTCACCTGGAATACTGCGTCCAGCTCTGGAGCCCTCAGCACAAGAAGGACATGGAGCTGTTGGAGCGGGTCCAGAGGAGGCTACAAGAATGATCCGAGGGCTGGAGCAGCTCTCCTATGAGGACAGGCTGAGAGAGTTGGGGCTGTTCAGCCTGGAGAAGAGAAGGCTGCGGGGAGACCTGATTGCGGCCTTCCAGTACTTAAAGGGGGCCTATAGGAAAGAGGGGGAGAATCTTTTCAGTAGGGACAATGGTGATAGGACAAGCTGTAATGGTTTCAAGCTGAAACAGGGTAGGTTTAGATTAGATGTAAGGAAAAAATTCTTTACAATGAGGGTGGTGAAGCACTGGAAGGGGTTGCCCAGAGAGGTGGTGGATGCCCCATCCCTGGAAACATTCAAGCCCAGGTTGGACGGGGCTCTGAGCAACCTGGTCTAGGTAATGGTGTCCCTGCTCACTGCAGGGGGTTGGACTAGATGGGCTCTGGGGGTCCCTTCCAACCCAAAACATTCTATGACTCTATGATTCTATGAAACCAATAAGAAGAAATTCAGCCTGTGGTTGGGCAACCTCTGGAGTCCACATGGGGAGCGTGAGAGAGGACTGTGTGTGCCTCTGTGTGTGTGCGTGTGTGTGTGTGTATAAGTTGCATATGGGTGACACAGCTCCTGGGAAGGAGGAAGACAGGAGGTGATGGGGAGTGAGGGAGCTATTCTTAGCTGCCCCTTCAGAAACCACTTACAACCAAAAAAAAACTGTTCAGGCATAGCTTCAATGTTGACAATAAGCCCGTGATCTGCAGATCACAAGTGA
This sequence comes from Podiceps cristatus, assembly GCA_000699545.1. Classification (NCBI taxonomy): domain Eukaryota; kingdom Metazoa; phylum Chordata; class Aves; order Podicipediformes; family Podicipedidae; genus Podiceps; species Podiceps cristatus. The sequence continues at coordinate 3,114 of KL272732.1, forward strand.
GGGAGTTCCCCGCCCCGTGGTTCTGGGCAGGCGTAGGAAGAGGTCAGCCAAGCTGTCTTCATCTGCATGAGTGACACTTGTTATGTGAAATATTGGCTTGTTCTACGTTAAAGGGATATTATCACACAAGAAACAGTGACCAAAGTGTTTTTCAACTTTAATGACAGTTCATTTTGGCTAAATTCAAAATTTTTCCTTCTGTATTTGTGTTTGTAATACAAAATAACAATACAGCAGGAGCTCTAGAGGACTGAGGGTGGTTGGTGGTGGTGGAGGAGGCTACAAATAGGAGGGAGCAGTAGGCAGCCATCAGAGGTGATGTAAACTGTGGGAAGTTGGTCACTTTCTAGGCAGGAGGATTGAAGAGAGCCTGGTGGTTTGGACAGAGGGGGAGTGAATTTTCAGGGGGCTGCAGTAGCCCCAGGTTGGTATTATGGAAGTGCTTTTCCCTCTTCTCAGCACTCTTACCTAATTAATTTTTTGTCTTGTTTTTTTTAAAAATTAATGACTATTTTTCAGAAAGTTATTCTTATGCTAAAATAGACAGAAAGTTTACTTGAATATGCCTGATTTTGGTTGTTTTCTCTCACCAGAGTGAGAAAAGTCTATGCAAGTTTGCATCTCAAATTGGAGAATGATAGAATCTACTCTTTAATTTCCTTGTTGACTACTGAGTTGACTGGGTTTTAGGCACTAAAAAAATGAGTGCATACAGTGTGACATTTAACAGGGTATTTAATCAGGAAAACTGAAACTTGAAACAGAAAGTCTTGTCAGACACTTAAATGCGGGCAACTCCTTGCAGAAACATGTTAGAACTCTACCAGTAATCTCCCTTAACAGTGTATATAATTTCTTTTTATTTTTATGCTGTTGTTAAAGGATGATTGGGAATGAAAAGAGAAAACTATTCTGCACTTCATCACTACAACAATCAAAGTAGCTGATAAACAAGGACTTCATTTACACTGAAAGGGAGTATTTTTAATTTGCAAAAGCATAATCATTATTTGTTTGATACTTATGAATATTGTGCCTAATCATACATTTTGTTCAACAATGTATGTTATTCATGGAAAGTTGAGAACTGTATGAAACAAAAAGTTGTATAAATTAATAGAGTTGTAAAATCTCAAGCACTTCTTTTGTGTGTTTTTAATCACTAAGAGCAAAAGCCTTACTGGAAAAAATGTACGACTAATAACATAGAAAACCTTGACTTTCACTTGCATCTTGATGTGCATTTTCACATGACCTCTTTAGGGTAGGGCTGCAATCTAAGGAGTTTTACAAACAAGGCAAACTAAAGAGAGATGTGCAGGAGTAAAGCAGAAGTATAAACAAGGGTGAAAATGAGAGGAAGACATTTGAATCTGAATGGCCAGTTAATGATTCAATTAGTTTTTCATTTTGTTAAACTATGATAATCCTCCTTTACTAGTTCTCCAAATTGAAGCCTTTTGAAAGAAAGAATGCAAAGGAACTTAAGAAAATTCCAAGAAAAAAAGTAAAGCATTTTGTAAACCATTGCTGCCACCCAATAAAATGCTTCTTACTAACAATAATGTGGATACAAGGCAGATATTTTACTGAGTCTAAGATTCTGAACAAGCTTGGTCTGATTAAGAGCTATCAGTATGAAGTGATTCCTTCAGTTACACAGGCTGATTGAAGTGCAAGTCTGGCTTCAGGATTGGTGAGAACCTATTAAGTCGTGTACTGTGACTTATCTCTTTATCCTTTCCTATTCTCATCACTTCATATTTATCTTTCCACCATACACTTTAAGCTCTTTTTCCCTTTTCTGCTCTTTCTCCCCTCCCCAACTTGGAAGCTTCCTCAATACAGGGTCGATAGCTTCTCCATTTCTCCATAGTGCAGAGATAGGGAAACAGAGCTTTCAAAAATGCACGTACATAAACACGTATCTATATATGAACACATGTATATATATATGGGTACATTACCATACGAAGGCTCTGCGAAGATGGCATTCTGATTTGTGGTTTCTAAAAGGCAGCTGTGCAGATAGGTGACTGAGGCAGTTTATTATTACTAGTGCTAGCATGCAAAAAGTACTGGTTAAAATATACAATGACTGACATTTGGCACTGAGGCAGCATAGCACTCCCTGCCCTTTTAAGTGTTGTGCTGAAATAAGTGATGGTTACATGGAGTCAAATAACTGTTAAGTAATGGCTTACATTAATGGATTACTTAAAAATCCTGAGAAGTTATCCGATTACTTTACAGGCCAACAAATAATGCTATTTACTTAACTACTTTTCTTGGCAATCCTGTCATTCCCAGCCACAGCATGAATGATTATTAATGATAACATGATAGTCATGGTATTCAGTATGGCCTCAGTCTCACTACATAATTTGAATACCTCATGCAAACAGAGTTAGACACTTGTGATCTATTGCTTCTATGAGAAAGTAATCACGAGCAGACAATTGATTACCATTTTTAGATCCCATAATTTATCTTAACCATTTTCAGTAAGAAAAAAGGTGATGTCTACACATTACCTTTTTCAGCAAGGGAAGATGTTTGCGCTGGTATGGTGTAAGAATTCTGTAGGTTGCATGGGTTCCTCAAACTGAACCTGAATAAGAATTAATTCTGATAAGAGTTAGACTAAAGTGAGATCTGCCTCAGCATTTGTATCACCCTAAACAAATATGTTTTTAACTGACTTATGTTGATTACCTGCAATGCTATTATGTAAACCTGAGATGGAAAAGAAAAGGAGGGAATGAATTTCCTCATGCAGGGAGTGGGCTGATCAGGCAGAGGTATGGGAGCTTTACTCCCTCCCGCCTCTGCTGGCCTTCCTTCTGTTTGACCTTGCCCAGGCACACAGGCACAGGCTTCTGTATCGCAGGGTTTCACCTGACACAGCCAGGATGGTTGCCCCGTGGACTCCTTCACTCCTTTTGGTCCTGCCTAGGGCTATAGTGACACGATCCTACTCGTCTCTAGGTGAGAGTGTCACATAAGCCATGCAAAATGCTTGTTGATCTTACCAGACCATAATGAAATTATTTTTCGCCTGTTAAGTGAGTTTGCCTCAGTATATAGGGATGGAAAGGAAACTAGAACAAGAACTTTGTAAATAAATTAGGATGAAACTAACATTGGAATAAAGCACTACATAACCCTCTTTTTAGCATGTAAAATATGTATTAAAAGATGTGTGTGGGTGTTCTGCATCAGCTTGGATTTCACATTTTAAAAATTCCAAATGTCGGTAAAGCTATAATTATGTTCCAAAATACTTTTTTTTTTTTTTTTTTGACATGATGTTTTGTATTTTTAATACAATGTATCAAGTATTCTAAATTAAATAACAAATGTGTTATGTAATTTGTATTATTATGAAAGCTGATGGGTACATTCTACTACCCTCTCTAGGCAGAAACACTTTTCTTTAAAACTATAAGCATAACTTGTAGCTTCTTTCAGCTTCAGAAGAAAATGACGTGTTTTTTTTTTTTCTTAAGAAGCTAAACTTCCATTATAACCACTGAAGTGGGCATTTTTATTTAATTCAGGTATACAATATATGTAACTTATTGCATTATTGCAATATTAGTAGCATTTCAAAATAAGATTAATCATGCTTTTTCTTTATTTAGTTTTATTATCTGACTCATTATAGTGCTTTTTAATTTTGAGTGTAATAACTTTTCTTGATTTCTTCAAATCAAGAAAAGGAACTCTATGATCCTTGGGGTCCCTTCCAACCCAGACCTTTCTATGGTTCTTTCTATGATTAAATCAGAGGGAACATTTCTGACATGGGGTGACTGCAAGGCCTTAAGTCAATTCTGAGGAGATGAATACATTCTTTAAATTTCTCAGTGAGAAGCAAGACCTCAGTTCCTCTCCTTCTTATTTAGATTTGTATGCAAGTATTAGTACAGATGAGTAAAGATGCATGCACACTTACATATATGTATGTATACATTTGAAAGATTTGTCTCCATATACCTGCTTAAAAAAAAAATCTAATCATACATTGAAGAATTTATACAGAAATGAATATATGCATGTGAAAGCATAAAAAAAAAAAAAAAAAAAAAAATATAACTGGAAAAAAAAAAAAAAAAAAAAAAAAAAAAAAAAAAGAAATGGAATGCTAGGTAGGAAGGAGACAGAAAGTACAGCTGTAGCCTTTCCTGTCTAGTTCCAGGGCATTTGACTGCTGAAAGCCACTAGAAACCTGGCACAGAAATAGCCTATTTCATACTGTACTTTCTCAACATAGTTTCTTAATAATTATCTTAGTACCTTGGTTGTTCAAATATTAATATATAGCAGTATTTTTCATGCACATGGACCCACTATCTTCAAAAGTTTTGTTTTTTTTTTTTTTAAAAAAAATTATCTCATTAGTGGCAACATTTTAGAGTTAAAAACCTTTGTTCTGTGTTGATAATAAATTCAGTCAATTGTCTACCACACTGGTGAGCTATTACTCAATAAAACAACAACAGCAAATAAAAGGAGTATAGGAAAACAGCAACTAGCCATTTCAGAAGGCCATCTGTGGCAATGTTTCAGAATAATATAAAAATACCCCTATGACATCACAAGAAACCAAGTATCTTTTTCCATCCTGCTCTTTCTTAATTCTTCATTTATCTGGCATTATTCACAGCAATGGTTTACACACAAATTGCAGATTTAAAATGTTAGAGAATAAGGCTAAATGCTTCTGAGCCTTTTTATTTTTTTTTTTTTTTTTCCTTTTTAATGCCTTTTAGTGCAGTACAGCATAGATAATTTAGATTCAAGCTGCTCTAAGTGCATACAATTAGATTTGATTTAGGTCAGTCACCCTACTATAGGCTAACTAATATTTTCACTTTAAATCAAAGTAGAATTTTTTTCTTGTGTTAATGGTTTCAGAATGTGTAGAATATAACCCTTACACTTATGGTACGTAGAGATCTTGAATGTACAAATTCCCCTAGAACTTGTCAGAATTCAGTATTTGCTACAAAAATGTTTCCTCAAGTTTTTTTTTCTTGCTTTCTTTCTTTCCCTTCTCTATAATCTTTCAGTTAAATCCTCAGGATCCTTGTCACTACTAAACTGGATTAAGGTCCTGTTTCCAGATGAGATTAAAAACTAAGAAGATTGTGAATGTAAAGGTAACCAAGAAGATATTTTCTTTTCAGAAGGAGAAATGATGAAGTTTAAGCATGAAGAAAAGTAAGACAAAAAGAACTAGATAACAGTTGCAGATTTGTATTATTGTATGTAGGTATAAAGTAGTCCCAGAGTCCCAATAAAAGAAATAAGTCTTTAAACTAATTTCTTGAGACATTTATGTAGAACTGCGGTATTTTTATCTTTTCCTCTTCCACAAGGATAGTGAATTGAATTCATGAGAATCCATGGAACTGGTAATTCAATTCATTCTTTGCCATTAGTAGAGGCCAGGGAATGACTAGACAAAAGAATCCTGACTTAATGGGAAAATAGTCTTTGGTTTAACCCAGAGAACAGCTGAAAATTACAGCCCGAGGACCGTAGTAGTAAAGCCAAGAGAGCTGATTGTTTTTAGGCCCCAAAAGAGGCTGCTTGGTCTACTAAGGTTTTCAGAAGGTCAGATGTTTTTCCCTTCCCTATCTTTCAGCTGTACTCCAAAATACCATATTAGCTATACCAGATGCAGTGTTCACAGGTATTTCATTGAAAATGATTGATCATGAGCTCACATTGACCACTCATTCTAACACCTCATGGTTAAACTGCTATTTCCTTTCAGCCAAGGTGAGGCAAACCTAAGAATAATATCTTAAATACTCCCCTATTAAATTTATTATACTATAAAGTCATAAGCAGTGGAGGGGAAAGTCCAAGAAAATCAAAAATCTTCTAGGAAATGTAGCAGAAGCAGCAATCTGTTTTTTCTCCCTAGAACATAAAATTGTTGAACTGAGGCAAAGATTTATAGCATATTGTAAGTAAAAACAAATAAACAAATGAAATCCATCTAAAATACTAAAATACTTAAAATGTCTGAATTTCCACCTTGTCTGAGTATTTCAAATCTATTCACATGTAGACCCTTGAAACTCCCAATGGTATAAGAAATATTTATTTAAATGGAGACAAAATGTCAAATATTGGATTTTCATGCTACCATTCAACCACTGGATTACTTTAATTCCTTACTCAAAAGTCCTACTATGTTCCCCTGAAATGGTATACTTTAAACATAACCAAAATGCTTGCAGTACCTTTTATGCTTGCCATGGTCAGAGGAATAACAGAGTGACAGATACATACCATTGGACATGAAAGAATACAATGTTCAAAGCACAGTGTAATATTAAGAAAGCTCGACACAGATATTAGGAAGATAAATATTACAAGAGAGGCAAAAATAACAACAAACCTCCCGATTTCCTGAAACTGCTGCTCTGTGCAAGCAAAATGGTGACGCATGGGGGAAAAAAGAAGCAAGAATCACCAAAGGTGTTTTCAAAGAAAGTGATAAATCCTCAAATTAGAAATACAGTAAAAAAGGAGAAATCTTTAATAGACTCTTTAATAGATTTAATTTCATAATAAATTTGAGTATTCACATAATAGAGCCACAGTGGTGACAGTTTTTTTAGTACCAAGATAGTCCCCAAATCTGGTTTCATAGCCCTGAATTCCAGTGGCACATTCTGATCATATCCACACCATTAAGCTTGACAAGGCAGTGTCTGCATGCAAACGGTCTGTGGCAATTGTTCCTGCTCCATGCTAACTTCTGAACGCTGCCTGGAAATAGTTTGAGAGATCTGGTTGTCCCAGGACAAAAGCACACTAGAGATCACTTCAGAAGAATAACGAGGTAAATGACCAGATATTAGTATGATTCTAAAGCCAGGGAATGATTCCTGGTACAATTTAACTTACTAACAAGATTTAGCCAGGATGAAAGCAGTGAGGGAGTGCTAAACCCATGATCAGGGCATATGAAGTTTCCTTCAGGTTTCTACTATATTCTTCTGGTATCCTCTTTTCCTCCTCTACTATATGTGGTATCCATTCAGCATCTCAGTCAGTGTAATCATTATAAATCCTCTACTGAATGGGAGATCACACAGGATTAATGCACTGCCTATTCAGCAGGCTGTAGTCTCAGTTTCTTTCTTTATGCTCTTATTTTTCCTCGGCGTGCTATTGAAAATAATAATAGCAATAAAAAATGTCCTCTGGTTCACATAAGATGTCTGGTATGGATTTTATCGTAGATTACTTTTGTGCTTTAGAAAAAGAGGAATCCTCCCTCTGTGTTTTCAGAGAAAGTTACTGAAATGAGAACGTTTCACCTATTCTGGAGGATATCTTTTGTACATCAGTAGAACAACAGAGATATTTATTTGTTTAAAGGTGGCTGTGAACATCCCCTTTTTCAGCCTTTTTTATTTTTTTTTTTTTTTTTTTGCAAAACCTTGTGAATGTTGAGCAAATAATTTAATCCTATTGGCCTCAGGTTTTGGTCCATAAATTGGGAATAAAATATTTTGGTCTCACGTGTGGCTGTCTGATTTTTGAAGCTACTGAAGGCCCATGCTGCCTTTACTGTTTGTAAATACTTTGGTTTAGTATATGAAGGCTGCAGTTTAGAGCACCTCAAGACTATTATAAAAATACTGATATAACTGAGAAGGAAAAGAAAAATTTATAATAATAAGTAAGGAACATGTGGAAGGTAATATGACTTGCTAAAATGATTAAAGTTAGTATTTACAGTTTAATGTAATTCCTGGGCCATATAGATAATGCTTTAAAATGGACTGAATTTTATTATTCTTTTTTTACAGACAGGAAAAATGGGATAGAACAATGAAGTTATAAGGAAGTAAACAGAAGACACTACACAGGAACACATTTTGGATTTTTTGAATGCCCCTAAGTACTAAAGACATGGTATTGCAGTAATTTTTATACTAAAAACATATAAGGTTAGAAAATTTACATATTTGAATATATTTTAGCTTTTTGATATCACCAGGGAAACCTGAATTGAGACAAGGCTAATTCTTCAGGCTTCTGTAATGCAATGTAGCAGGGAATCTGCGTTGTTAAACCAATAGATCCATAATATTCAAAAGAAGAGAAACGCCACATCATCTGGGGTAACAACAACTAAGACTGGCCTGTGGGCCAGTATCTTTTCTCTTAAATTAAATGTCTAATTGACAATGAAACATCAGTTTGTGCATGTCATGAAACCACTTAAAAATTATAGTCTTGTATAGGTGGAACAGGACTGAAAAGCACTAAACATCAAACCTTATTTCAGGGTTATAGACCAAATGGTAAAGTAATATTTTGTTTCAAGGTAAATTACTGCTTTTTACTGTGATGGATAAAAACCTGGCTTTCTCACTGGAAGATACTATGTAAAGGTAAAGTTATGAATAAATTGAGAGATCTCCCGCAAAATTAAACTAAGGGAGAAACCTACTGAACCACAGTCTGCACCTGTAACATAAGTTTTCTGGCCAAGAAAATAAGATAAAATACAAACTCCTGGCTAAACCTGGGTTCAGTAAAACCTAAAGTCATGGCTGAGATTCAACACACCATTTGGGTCTTTTTTTGCACTTAATAACTAAAGTCAAAGGGACTTTGTCACATTATCAACCAATCATGTTTGTTTTATTTTTTTTTCTTTGTTTCAAATACTAAGAGTGATGGATAAAATATTAGTTTTAGGAACTGTTTCAAAAGATGAGGGCAAAACCAAAGCTTGACAGAAAGAAAGAAATACCATGAAATAATCTCTTCAATATTTAACCTCAAATGCCTAATTTTGTGTTGTCCTGATTTACTAATGCTTTATAACAGTCCTTATTTAAACTCAGTTCTCTTGGCACATATTAGAGAAACAGGGGGCTATTTAAGCTACTTTTATTTTCCACTTTTGAAGTTCATTGATGGTACAGGCTGCTCCTGTGCTGATGCTTGCAAATGTTATTAAATGGAGACTTCATATTTTTCTTTTGAAGTCTTAAAACATTGTCATCCTACATTTAGGAAACTACATCTCTTAGCAGAAAATGAAAGAAAAATAAAGGCCAATCAAGTGAGGATATAAATTGTACACAAGGAATTCACTTGAATACTCTTGCTTGTAAAAATTTTTCATTTATTGAGGGAAATAGTATTTTTTCTTAAGCTATTTCCCTCTTCTGCCCTTCTCACACTAGAAGTGACTAAAAATTGTTTGGTAGCAAGGGTTGCCTTGCTGACTTGCTTTATATAAATCAGTTATTACCATGCATATGGAAAAAAAGCCTGCTTCTTAACACAAAAGGCAAGTGAATTTCTGTCATCATGCTGTTTGTTTTCCCTGAGTAGTATCATCCAAATTAATAGAGTAGCAGAAAATCAACTGAAACAAAACTGTGATACTACCCCCTGAAATATGTACATGGAGTCAAGCTCTGCATGTGTACCACACTACTGGCAGAACCAATACCATAATAAACCAGTGTGGGTAAGAAAATGTTTTGTCTAATGAATAAATAATTTCCATCATCAACATTAGTCTTTGCACAAAAATTGTTATCAATAGCCTAAAAATTGATATGACTTGTGTTGGTGTTAACACACAGATACAGATAAAGACTGATTTTAAATAAATTTACTTCCATGTATTTTCAATATAAGTGTGTGTAATAATTGAAGCTGTTAAAAAGTATATAACATTCAAAGCAATATATGTCAAATATAAATTAAATTTCAACCTACTATATAACATGTTTATGGTAATTAATGCCTTTGAAACAGGACATTTCTTTTTATTGAGATGCCTAATATTCAGCTTTCAGTGTGAAAATTCAGTCTCCCATTTAAAGAATGTGTATATATTTACAAAGGGATAAATGTCTCAGCGCATTTAATAAACCACAGAGAAAGAGTTTTCCTTAAATAACATATACAAAATCCAAAACAATAGCAGAGAAATTACAGTATATGTGGCAAAGTAATGACCCATCAACCCCCCAGATTTCCTAATCTAAAGTTGATTTGCAGGGAGGTTTCTAGATTAATATGTGCATTTCTGCTCATAAACTCTTCTGGAGTTGTCTGAGTATAACTTCACATGTTAGAGCACCAAATCCCCTGGATACAAACTTCATCAGCTGCACACAAAAGCTATTTATATCCACTCAGAATTTTCCCCCAAGAGGAGTGTCTGCCTCACACGGCGGAGTGTTGTGCAAGGACCTCTGTGCTGTCTTTGAGCAAGCCAGTGCACCCACCCAGCAGCAAACAGCGCGGAGCTTGCCAGCGGGTGCTATGTCATCAGTACATTACCTAGTGCAGACTTGCCCTGTGTTTGCTGTTATTCCCCTTTTGTTCGTGCCTCTCTGTGCAAACACCTCCACCCACCTACACTGATTTTCAGAACAAAAGATATCAAGCTGGCAGTAAATCTGAATCAAAACCTGAAGTTCTCCTACCCTTTGGAAAGTCTCGGTTCAGATCGGGTATTTCTGTCTGACTCAGCTTGCTCTCTCTGCGAGCAAAGCAAAGCCTTGGACTGGACACATGCAGGTGCCATAAACATTTGGATCTGAATCTAGATCTTAATAATTGTTGTGACTGGTAACACCATTCAATGAGTCCACAGACCTAGTATAATTAGAAGTCTTGTGAGGAGCATTGAATTGGCTAAATCAGATTAAGTGACTGACTCGGATATTAAATATTTTGCACACCGAGGTAAAGATGATCCTCAGTCACCATCTTTTTCATCAGAGAGACTCGTGGGAGCAGCTGAGTTGGAGGTTGTCTTGTGCCATTTGGGATGACTGCAGCTACTCTTTCAGAAGGTCTCTAGACTCCCACAGGTTTTGTGTCATATCTGTCTCTTCTATGCACGTCTCAGATACCCTAAGAAATCTCAAATGACACTAAATGCTTGTGTGTGGTCATCACAGACAACTAAATTGTAGCCTAAGTGTCTACAAATAAACATCTGTCACACCTGTAGACATCTACAAGAATAAAATTTAATTCAAGATCAAGCCACCTAAATTTAAGCATCCACATGCAGGTACCTCAAATTACAGTACCTGGCTATCACCCAAGCCTTTGCTGCTTTTGTGGCTGTTATTTCCATGGGAAGGCTGCTCTAGACTTTCAGTGTCCTGAATGTCACAACTGGTGCTCACATTTTTTTGGCCTAAACTTGCAACAATTACAAGGATAATACTTTCTCTAAAATGTGAATGTGAATCGGGTTTTTCTTCCTCTTGTGAAATAAAACTCTCAGACCCACTCACTCCTTTGTTAAGATGAAATACGACTTGAGTATTCAGGCAGGATTTCCTCTTCCAGAAGGAGTGTGTGAATACGTGTGTAGGTGTTTTGGAAGGAGGGGGCAGTCAGAAGAGAACTGAAACACACCTTCATTAAGAGAAAATGCCATTGAAATATGTTTTTTTCACTCTGTACCAGTCTTAAAAATGAAGATTAAAAAAGAAACCCATGCTAAAATAGATAGACCAGAAGCCTTTACCTAGCCCTGTGCAAGTAACTAAAATGGGTAACTGGTTGTTTAGATTCTGCAAAGTTTCTCAGGAATTAACATAAATTGGTTTTTGTGGGGGGGTTTGTTGGGTTTTTTTTACGACTATTATTTTGTTTTGTTTTGTTTTTTCTCTTCACATTTGTTACTATTGAGAACTGATTTTTGTTAGCTAAATGCACATATAGACCCATTAAATACAGTTATCATGCAATTAAAAGCACGTGCAAGACAAATGTCTATTTTGATAGTGTATATTTGTGATCTCAATAAATAGAAATAAATGAAAAACACCTCCATTTTTAAAAAAAAGCTTAAACTATGTCCTCTTTAAAATTAAATAATGGAGTTAGGTAAAAAAGGCATTACTCAGTTGTGGGCTATATGTATTCTTTAATTAGGTACCTTTGCTGCCTTTCTTCTTTTTTGTCTTTTTTGACTGTAGAAACCACTCTTCACTGAAGGTAAGGAGAGAGGCCAAAGAACTCAGATGAGGTTCTTACAGAGCAGATGATGGATTTCACATGATGACAAGGTTATGCCCCCAGTAATGAGGGAAGTCAGCCTGTGACTATATCTGCAAGGGGTTACTGCAGCAACCCATGGTTCCGGGTTTTGATCTCCCTGGTGCTCTGGTGTAAATGTGGATCAGCCCAAGGTGAGTGCACTGACTTTAAGTTTGCACTGAGGTCAGAATATGTCCTCATTTTTTAAACATTTCTGTCTCAAAAGACCTTTAAGCTGTTCATTTTCACGGTTATTCTCCACACTTTTCCTTACACATCTCTTCTAATATTTTCAATTACATCAAATCCTGTTGCCTGTAAAACTGAAAGAGAACATATGCAATCGACTCTATGCACTATTTAAAACTTAGTTACCCAGATGATTTACCTTTCCAGCTTAAAGACTGCAATGTGAGGGTCAGAAGCGCAGCTTTTTTCAAGCCTTAGTCTGGTTCATTTCTCAGTGGAGTTCAAGGTAATGACCTCCTGTGGCCTTATTAATTGAAAGCAAGTTACTTGGATTCCATTTGCCTTGTGTCAAGAACTGCAGCTCTCTGGGATCAGTGGGAGAAGCTGACAGTACAATAGTGAAAAAGATCTGGATGCTAAATATGATGCCCTTCTTCGCCAATCCTTCCAATCTTTGGTTTGTTATGCTTTCTGATTCACAATGGAGAACCTTTTATATTTACTCTGCACTTCATTTTGAGGCAGGTGGCTGAATTTGGAGAAGGGGTGGCACTGTGGGGTTACATGCTGAGGTGATAAAAGATCATAATGAAGTAGCACGATACAAAGAAGAACAGGAATGAGAAGTACTGTTCACCGTAAATTCTTAATTGGGCTACAGGCAACCCAGAGATCTGAATGGGTACTGTTTAAAATATATCATATCTAGGGATTATTAGAAAACATTTTGCACTTCTGCATTGAAAATGTCTCCTCCAAATCTCTCTCTGTGTTGTGTTGAATGACTTATTAGCAGACACTGGAAGTCAGATTCTTAGCAGTGTGTTAATTGTTATAACTCATCTTTGGCTGAGGATCTGGCCTGAACGTTGTTACCATCTCCAGTTGGCTCTTGCTTTATGTGTTTCTGGAAGCTGCTGCTTGCAGAAGTTTGCCCCTAGTGAAAGTAAGCAGACACTATCCAGAGGAGAGACATAGGGAGTCTCAGCAACTGCTATACCTAGGGAAAAAAACCCTCTCTGTGTGTATGTTGTGTGGTGAGGGACAACAGAATGACAGGGAAGCTGCTCAGTTCTGAGCTTATTTTTAACCTTAAAACACTGTCCTACTTATTAAAGATTGGCCCATTGTGAAGGAATAATGTTAGTCATACTGATGATAGTTGGGTTACTGCTAACAGCCGTGGGAAACATTGAGATAGAATGATATGGTGAATAGTTTGAATTGTGACCATCATCATCTACCTCTGCTCCCTACCCAGACTGCTAACGAAAGCCAGAGTTTACTGTCAAAAATCACTTTTGATCACAGGTAAATTATGGAAAGACACGAGAAATTTCTTTTTGTTTTTATGAACTCTCTCTGTTCTTTGGAAGTCAAAAAAAAATAAATGCCACTGGTTTCAATTTACACGAGGAGTTTTTTTCACAGAGCTCTAACTTCTCTTGTGAACAAGGGTGCTGTTCATTGAATGCTATGTGAAGGGCTTGGTCCTGGAGGGCTCTGAGTGCTCCTGGAAGGCAGACACTGTAGCTGGGACTGTCAGTACTCGGTACCTGGCCTGATAGGTCTCAAAGAGGTCCTCACTTCATAATGAACTGAGTTTACTGAGTTGAGTAGGGACTTTGACAGTGGTTTCAGGTGAGCTAAGGATTTTATATAGTGAGCCTCTGGAGTCCAAGCTATATCAGTACTTAACTCCTAAGTCAGTTTACTCCTATGGGCAACTACACAAGCCAGCTGGTGCAAGTTTATGTCTATACTTCAGAGTATTTAAGGCCGCAGGAACCCTATAAATCTTCTATACTAATCTATGGCATGTCACAAGTTGTTAACTTTCACCTATATACTCCTCTTTAGGGTCATATGACTTGAGCTAAACCAAGCATTTCAGTCCTCAGGTGTCTGAAGTGGTAAATGTCACAGACTGGCACTAGCCAACAAAGTGGCTGATGAAAAATAGTTGAGGAGAGTATAAGGTTATTTTTGTTCTATGCTTAAAAAAAAAAAAAAAAAAAAAAAAAAAAAAAAACCCCCAAAAAACTTC
>KL272732.1:17428-61523 GCA_000699545.1 Podiceps cristatus
ATTTTTATTAAATTTATTATTAAATTTATCATAATTCCCAAATTTTATGATCCTTGAAAGCAAATTACTCTTGAAGACCAGTGAATGACAGTATTTGTTTTTATGCAGAATTGTATTGCCAGTGTATAGAGAGTGGAGAGAAACATACTTTTATCTCCATAGATCAGGAACAGGGATTTACATATATCACATAAATTCTAAAGTCTAAGAAGACTACTGTGGTGGCCAAACTGATACCTACATCACAGTAATTTTTTTTTTTTTTTTTTTTTTTTTTTAAAAGAAAGACAAATGTTATTGGCCCTAGATTATGGCCGATCCACTGCTTCGCTAGAAGGCTGTTCCTGTATCTAATGTCGTAGTTAAATTTCTTAATTTTACTTTTAAGTTTTATCTGATTTCCCTTTCTCAGAAATCCAATGTTTTTATGTCTTTATCAGCTCTCTTGATGGGTCTTTCAGGCCATGTCTAGCAGGCATGATTTTTCTCTTACTAAACCTTAGTAGCTCCTCATGATGATGTCCTGTCACTAACAATACTCTTTAGACACCAATCAGCTAGTTAACATATGAGCTATTAATTGCCTGTAATTTATATTCTTTAAATACTTAACATTTTAAAAACAAAATGTAAAAAAAAAATATGGAGAAATTAGATATCCATAAACAATATTGATTTAATCACTCTGGTATATAATCTTCTTTTTGTGTTTTGTCTGAATTAAGACTTAATACTCTCATATTATCTCTTATTTTCCATAGAGCTCTACACCTAATTTAAAAGACTCAGAGTGAAACAAGATTCATGAAAAATGTCATCTATCTCTGTCCATAAATGCTATTTTATTTTAAATAAAAATTTTAAGAGTTTATAAGAGACAAGGAAATGGAACTGATTACAAAGTTAGCACTCCTATTTCTGAGTTACACATCAGCACTCTTTTTTAATGAGGAATGATATATAATGGGACATCAGAGTCCAACAAATATGAATTGTAGGCATTAATTTACTTCAGACATGCAATTCATTGGAAAGATTATTCAGGAAGTGCTTTATGACACGAAACCCTATGTGTGCTTCTAGAAGGTGTAATGTTGCATTCTGAAAATGAAAAATAAACCAAAATAATTCAATATTTTCCATGTCTTATCACTTCTCCAAATGCACTCTGCTCAGGTTCCCCAACAGCAGCCTGAATGGCAGATCAGATGCTTCATATCAGGCATGCCAGCTTCTCTCTGTATCAAAAAACCTTCTTTCTCCCACAGTTTTTACAATTTTCGTCTTTGTTTGTATAAAGCTGGAGAAAATTAGTCATACTTTTGTTATAAACTCTGGGTTATATATGAATAGGACAATTAGGAGATAAACATACAACTTTGTTTAGAAAGGAATCTAAATCTCAAAGATGACATATGCATACAACTATTATGATGCTGAACATATGTACGGTGTTGACATGCATGGTGCACACTTAAGTCTTTTGTGGTGAATTTCATATATCATGTACCTTTGATCGCCTCATATGCTTTAGCACCCTACCCTGTCTTTGTTTTATTATTTTCATGATGGATGATTGCAGCTGCTCAGTGGAGTGGAATGTTAGAAGTCTCAACAAAGTAATGTGGAGTTGCCTGAAATCTAGGGCTTAAACACTGGATTTTAGTTAAAAGGTACAGTAGGTCATGGCTAGCTAAAATAAGAGAAGTTTGATTAGAATTTGAAAGCTTCATCTACAATGGAATAAGGTATTTCTTACTGTATGTGTATTCCAAAAAGTTCCCGCCTTTGGCATTCAACATTCTTTTTAAAAGGAAGAAATATTTTTATATTGTTTAGAATTTTTCCTCCCTTTCAAAATCTGGAAAATGGTACTCATTATACTGAAGTAGACAGCTTTTTCAGCTGTGAGAAATAAAAATAAAACATCAACATAAAAAAAAAAATGCCTCTGCAAATGTCAGGAAGGTTTTATTGATAACCGCTTGAGATAAGCTGTATTTTAAATATGTTCTTGACAAGCTGGAAAGAGCTCACCAGAATCCTATATAAGTGCAATTCAAAATGTGAAAAAACACATTACAGTGAGACAAACTACCTATTTTACTTATCAGAGATAAGTCCATGAGGTAATTCAGCATGTTCAGCATGTGTCTATGAGGAGAGCAGGTTCCCTTTCACACTTAATCTTTATGACTACCAGTTTTATTGTAAAGGGAAATAAAATCCTGCAGCAGGAGATTGATGAAAAGGTTTGGCTTTTGTTGTTTGTTTGTTTCTTTGTTTGTTTGTTCTGGATATTTTCTGAGGAATTATTTGGGCTTTTTTTTTTAAATGTATAAGATGTAGATTTTCTTATCAGGAAATTAAATAACCTTATCCAGGGATGTATGGAATTTTTCATTCCCACCTTAAACAGAGTTGATAACTCATTTGACACGTGAAATCTATGGCCTGAGTTAAGTGGAAGGTCGTACCAAGTGACCGTAAATCCTTCCTCTTCTGAAAATGCTTATATTTATGATTCTGTGAGTGATGTAGATTCATCAGTAATATAGTTATCCCAAACATGTGGTATCAACATATTTTTACTATATCATCTCATTACATGTAAGAATTTTACTCTGTGTACATATAAATATATATACACACACAGAATATACATACCACCTTATGGAAGTGTAAAAATATGATACATTGTTATTATGTCAAAGCTCAGTTCTAAAAAATCATTCTCATGGATTTTAATATGACTATCCAAATAAGATCTAGATTGTGTCCAAATGGGCATCAAGAACGCAGTCTAAGCCCCTCTGAAATTAGTCCGAAGCTTTTTCATTAACTTCAACAGATATTACATATAACCTTAAGTTAACTTTAAATTTGACATATACTTATCCAAGTCATCTGGTAGAATGTGAAAATGTTCCCTGTCCTAAGGATTAATAATAAAAATGAATGTTCCAAATAGATTTGAATATTTTGCATTCTATCTTTAAATACATAGATATTTCTTTTCCTTATAATAGAATCTAAGATTCTAGAAATTCACATAAACTATAAATTATTGGGGTTTTTTCATTGTTTTTCAAATGAAAAATAGTTTCAGAAAATATTATCCTGGTTTATGCTGTACAATTAAAATAACAACATTCCACCAGAAGAACTCTCAACCCTGTACTAAAATCCTCATCTAAGCCACATTTAGTGATTACTCAATCTCTGATTAAGAAGGGGAACAGGCACCTTGGTGGTCCACTTAACATTAAGTAAGGTCATTTTTGCTACAGCATTAGCCTAAACCCAGAGCAATTGTGGTGAAAGCTACTAAATCTATGTATAAATAAAGCAATTGTATGGAAGGGTCTCGGGTTTGTTTTTAAATCGGGATTTGTAGCATTACATAATTTTATTTTTATTTCTAGATACGAAGTATTATGAAAACAGCTCTAAAATATGTGATATTATTTTCAGAGACTTGCATCTGAATGTAATTATGAACAAAAAGCTTTCGTTTGGGAAAGAATATAGAATCACCATCATTTAGATATTTAAGAAATAACGTATTTTTCATCTTTAATATTGCAGGAGTAAATATACTGCAAGTGTTTTCTAACACTGTGTGTGTTCATGTGTAATACAGGGCAAGAAAAGCAGAAAAAATAAACAAGTCAGAGAACTGTAGGTCACACTTTAGTACTGTGGTGCTCTAGGCAACGCACTTTCCTTTGATAGAAGCCCTCTGCGTAAGAGTTGTGTATAGAGGTTTACCACAAGCAGCTTCCACTGATGGTAAATAGTGTAACACATATTCAAAGGTATATGATTCTGCTAACAATTTATTTGTTACAAGGTGTGAGAAGACACATAATAAAAATCAGAGGAAATCATTCCAGAATAATCTGTCAATTAGAACTCCAAATAATCTCAAATAGAGGAGGTGATGTGGAGTAACAATAATTTACAGTAACCAAGTAGATTGGAAAAGAAAGAAAGGTTGTGTCTTAATGGGTTTGATAACAAACTATCTTGCATTGTAGATATGATTATTTTATACATTAGAAACTCAAAGTTAAAATCAAAGAAACTGTATTTTAATAACACAGTTGAAAACACCTTCTTCCTGGCAACACCTGTGTGGAACAGCATACATATCTACCATCAAGAAAGAGTTTGTGAAAGTTTATCTCTTTAAATAGCCCAAGTCACATTTATTTACTTGTTTTACTTCTCAGAGAATGCTTTGATGGAGATCAGCATCTCAGCAAATTGAGATATATATTTAAGATACCACACTTGCTGTGATAACGGAGCAGTGGAATCTAAGTGGAGTTGTCATCCATTTCTACCTCCCCTCTACCTCTTTCTCAGCAAGGATGACAGTCATTATATCATTATTATGCCCCTGGAAAGCCTTTTCATAAACATTATTATTAGATTTGGTCAAATTGTCTTTTCTACTTGGGAAAAAGAATCACTTTTTTTTTTTTTTTTTTTTTTTTCCTAATCCTAAATGAGGCCAAGCACCCAAATCTTTGAAAAAATAAATGTTCAAGAATTGTTCACACAAAGTAATGCCATTTGGTCTTTCAATATGTTGAAAACCTTTTAATTTTTTTAATTAAGCTTTTCATTAAAAAAAAAAAAAAACAAAACAAAACACAACAGTTTAATTAGTTAACATCTTGGAAAAAAATATTCAAAGAGAAAACAAGTATTATTTCTGCTTTGAAATCAATAAGATATTTTTGCTATCTAATCTTGTAAACAATAAGATATTTTTGATATCTAATCTTGTAAACAATTTACTTTCAGAAGATAGGCGTTTTCTGCCAACAAACACTAGGTCTTATGCAAAGGTTTTGATTATTTTGATTAAAATTTATATTTTAGTGATAAATGATCTTGACAAGTATTGTCATTAATCTGTGCGACTAACAAGCTGTAGAACTGAACTTAATATTTTCTAAATGAAGAGTTCAGATGGTTAAGCTTCAGTTGTGTGTACTTGTTAGTAGATTCCAGATAGAAGAAAGATGGTATGGGGGTTGAGAAAAGTTCATGAGTTCTCCTTTATTAGTAGGACCAAATGCGAATGGCAAGGATTCCAGGACCATACAAAACCCTTAAGCAGTTACCTTCCACAATTTAATGATGGAACTGAATTAAATCAGAAGCAGACAAAGTACTTACATAATACGTCTGGTATGTATTACTTTTGTTTTAAGACAAAAGAGACCAAAGACCCAGAATTGTGCTGCCAGTACCCAATAATAGCTACATTTTCTGTTTCTAGTTCAAAAGTTTTTAAGACCTAGACCAAATTTTGTCATTACAGATGGCAGAGAAATGGGACAGTGCTGGAAGTGGATATGTTAATAAGAGTTCTATATGTAAGTATATAAAGGATTTGCTAGATATTAAAATTTGATCTATATGATTTGTGTTTCAGGGCATTTTTCAGATGTTCAGCATAGAATACATCCCATGAGAAACCAGCTATGCTTCTCTTACAGTAAGTGTAGCATAAGCTCATGTCTAACAGGATCTTAATTTTCTGGCAGAAGCCAAGTCTGAAATTCAGTTTAAAACTAACATATGTAGATTTAGTTGCCTTTAGATAGGTGCCAGGAGTGAACTATATGCTAGAAGCTCATCATGTTTAAACAGTGAAGCCTAGAGAACACTTGGCCTCTATGGTGCTGCAGAAGGGTACGAGGCTTTCACAGATCGTATGCTGTATCTACCAGCCTTTTGTAAATGTCTCAAATGCCCTGTGTCATTTTAATAGCAGAATAAACCTATACATAGGCACCTGTGTCAAGAACATACATGCAACTACACAAATTCATGTATTTAAAGTTGAAGCTGACTTCTGCCCCAAACAGGACACCAGTTTGCCAGGTACATCTAGCTCAAATGGATATAGGAGAGCCTCTGTGATATCTGCTATCACCTTGATCACTGCCAGACTCCCCACAGAGGTACCTAAAAGGCCAAGAATGCAGTAGAACAATCCCTTCTGTCTAGCTAAATCTAGAATACAACATCCTTTCCATGGCATGTGCTCACTGTCACACACCTTAAAAGATTGTAGTTAGCTGAAACGGTGGCGACTTAGGTCTAGTCTCAGCATAAGCAGTGATGTGGCAGCAGCTGGAGAATGCATAGGGAGAGCATAATTGAAGACTCTCTTCAGGCACCTCTCTTAAAAGAGGGGTGCTGAAATCCTAGATGACTGGAAGAACAAAAATCCTAATTCCTTTCAGTCTAATAACCTCAATCTGTGAGTGGTATGTACTGACAAGAAGAGGGAATGAGAGAGATGGAAGGGACATTTTGCTGTCTCCCTGACTGGTAGGGAAACATTAAAAAAAGACAGTGGAAATGCCTGAATTACTGCACATATAACCAGAGAGATACTTAATCATATGTTCTCTTAAATCAGTCCTTTTCATGTTTTTCTTGTTTTTCCCTTTCCCTCCCCCTCCCCTTTCCCCTCCCCTTTCCCCTTCCCTTTCCCCTTCCCTTTCCCCAAGTAAAAATGTCTTCAAGGGAAAAAGTATTGTTCTGTCATGATCCTGGAAAGCCAGAGTAACAGAGAACTCCGAAGTATTGCACCTTGACTGGTTGCTGCCCATTATGCTTAATAAATGTTCTCAGTAGAACGCACATGTAAGGGAGAATGGGTAGAAGAAGGGAGCAGTGGGAAACAAAGAAAGAGAGTGATGAGAGGACAGAAAAAAAAAAAAAAAAAAAAAAAGGCAAAACCAACAACAAGAAAAGGAAACCTAAAACAGCTTGCACAAAAATAAAAGAGACTGTTAACTATCCTCTTTGTTGTGCTTGGTTGCTTGTTTATTGCTGCAGATAGAATAGAGTGAATAGAGTTGTGATTTGAGTTGAGAATGTGAGAATACGGGTTAATAATGTTCAATTGCAGAAAACAGAATAACTAATTCTAGATTTTAACCACTCAAGATTTCCTAGCTTCAAACCACAAGAGGACTTAGGTATTCCTCATTGTTCCAGTAGATTTGGTCCAGATCCTTTAGCATTGAAATATTAAGACTACAGATTGGTGTTTAATTTGATTTCATAGATCAGTTAGGCAACCAAGGGAGCAGATAATTGGATAGTTGCAGTCTGCTCTTCACTGTAGAGGGTCTTTTACAAATCTGACAGTCCGTTTATTTTTTAGTTTTAGTGGTTGAATAATTCACTGTTGAGTATCATTTTCAGACCTTGTTGTAGTAACTTCTCAGAGTTCTTTAAGCAGAGGAAGACAGTAACAAAGAAATTATCATCTAATTTCATTTCGAATGCAATTATAGGTGTTGATGACCATATAAAACCCTTCAGTGGCATTGACCAGACTCTCTCAGATGTCATTTATCTTATCTAATATATGCTATTATGACTGGCTTGAATACTTTGGTTCTCTGTCCCTCCAGCTGATTTCCTGGAAGTTGAGTTATTGAAGGAGGATCATAGGATCATTGTCTTTGGGATTCACTCCCTCTTGTGGCAGTAAGTCACAAGCATTGATGTGGTTTACACAATTTCCGTTGGGATTCTTAACTGTTTTGCTGTTGTTATTGTTGTTGCCTGAGACAATGGTTATGCCAGTATTTGATCCAATAGTTGTAAAGACAAATGATATACTATTTTCACTTTCAGTGTTTGTTAGTGTACACACATAACATACACATATTTGTAGTGTATGGTAGAGCAATAGTCACATCACAAACACTTGACTCATACTAAAGTGGAGTAAAAAAAAAAAATAATCCTGAAATATTTCCTGATTCTTTTGTTAAAAAGCTTACCTTTAAAGGCTTTGTTACTAAACTGTCTTATCATTTCAGTGACAGTCTGCTGCAGATTCTCCATAAGAACATATAAGACTTCATGATACAGGATGTGTTTTGCAAAGGTAGTGCATGCACTGCTGAATAATGAGATACTTAATATTCTGCAGAATGCCAAGTTTTTCAACATATGACATCCAGGTTACTTCCTTATAGTGGATAAAGTTTTATTTTTAAGTAACTTGGAATTAAAAATAAATTGGATACTAGATTATGCTTTAAAATCATAGTCTATTAAAAAAAAAAATGTTTTGATGAACTGTAAGGTTATTTGGAACATTCACTGAAATGGGTAGGAGAGTGGCCATATGCTAATGCAGGAGGTGTGGGTCTGTGGTGGGCGTAAGGGTAGAAGCAATTACAGTTTTGTAGATGAAAAAAGTAAGTGACTTACAAGATTATTTGAGTAGTGGTTAGTGTGCCAGCTGGACCTTAATTCATGTAGAAAAATGAAACAAAAACTAACAGTCTGAGAACTTAGTATTTTTGTAGTGAGAGCGGATGAGAAACTGTGTCCAGAGGCTGAAGGAGACAAAAGAACCTTGCCTGTTCTCTCTGCCTACACCGTTCTTTCCTCAATTCTTTTGCATATGGCAATATAACACAAGTGTGGTCACATATGTATATAAAACTTCCATCAGGAGTGGTAAGATCAGAGGAGTAGTTTATTCATACACAAAAGAATTTGCAGAGTGTGAACTATGTATATGAAATGCAGTACACAAATAATAATAATAATAATAATAAAAAGACAAACCGTAACAATTTTGAAACAGATCCATGTTCTCAGCACATAAAAAATGAAAAAAATAGAGGTTTGGTTTTGTTGTGGTGTTTTTTTTTTTTTTTTTTTTTTTTTTTTTTTTTTTATTTCAAGAGTGTTCCATCTCCTATGAGGGAAATTTCTGAATTTAAATATTTCAGATGACCTTCCTGACAGCATAATATGTGCAGTATATGCCAAGTTTTAGGGAGCCTGTAAAATGTTATTTAATGATTTTTTTTTTTTTTTTTTTTAGTATCTTGTAAACAGCTGCCTTTCATCCCTAATCATCAAAACTGTGGTTAATTTCAGGATTTTTTTTTTCTCACTGGCCAAAGACCAGACTCACTCACAGATGAGGGTCAACACATTCACAGGCCAAAAGCGCAAAGCCACTATGAGCCTATTTTGACATGCTGCTTCTCTTAAGCTGGAAATTTACCTCTTGCCTTCATATTGTTTTCCAGTTTTATGAAAAAAGTGGCTAAGAGGAGAGGAATCTACATGGCATCCTTTAAAGGTTATATTAAATATATATTAACAATGTTTTTGATGTAAAGACTAGAGTCTTGGAGGAAACTACTCAGTTTGAAAAAGCAGCAGCACAAGAACACCTCTAAAATCCAACAAAGTCCCCAAATAAAATAAAAAAAGCAAAAAAAAAAAAAAGAACAATGCAAACGTGGCAAATGGGGTCGTTGTCTAGAGACAAAGCTGCGCACAAACTGGTGCCATTGAAACAAACACAGTGTGACTGAACTGCAAGCTAGATCCATAAGAACAATTGCATGTTAAGCGAGATACCTAACACTAAATCCTATTTATTAGCGACTTTATAGTGAATACTGAAACAATTTATAATAATAAAGTCCTCAAATTCTCCTAGTAAATTACTTCTGGATGTTCACTCTTCCTATCATTGTAGGGAATCCAAAGACCCTTGGACGCATATGAGGACAGATTAGTATTCTTTCAGACTATTTTAAAGCAAACTACTTCATCAAGGGTGTAGATTCTGTTCTTTCTCTAATATTTTTGTTCACCTAAGGATCTCTGTTGGATATAGGATAGCCTGTAAGGATATACAAGGATAAAATATGGATATTTATGATCCTGAAGACAATTATGTTCTCACTGGGATTTTAATATGAGTAAATCTACTTTTTAAAAATCTCACAATCTATCTTTCTGCATTGCAGGTACCCAATGTAATTTAAAAATCCGGACAAGAGATATTATTGACTTGTATGCGACACAGATTTCATATATGTGAGAACTGAGAAGGATCTCAGACCTGCTGGGTCTTGTTTGTACCCAATGTCCTTATGAAAACTTGCTGTATTCATTACAGTGAAGCACTTCCTTCTTCAAGTGATAGATTTATATTTAGTAATTGATTAAGTCTGAGATTGCTTTTATGTAAATTTGGCCATCAAAAATGAAATGTCTTGTCTTAGCTTTCTGTGTAGACAATGAAGAGACACATTCTTGCAGGGGGTGTTTCTGTCTATCCCAGAACAGTGGTGATGAATTGCCTTTGGGAGTTTGTAATTTGCCTTTAGAGTGTCTTAGTTTCAGGGACTACGTAAGGAGCCTAGATGATTAGCTTAAGGACACCTAACTCTAATCATTAACATTATATGAAAGGAATTATACCCTTAAATTATTACAAACATTACAGTGTGAAGGGCCACTGATTCATCTACTTGACTCAATAACTGGTCTCTGACAGGAGCTTACAAGAGATATTTTGCAGAAAGATGTAAAGATCAAGCTGTGGACAGCTAAGGAACGATTTTTTTCTGTATGGGACTTTCTGAGTTGATTAATCAGACATTGGTTTATGTCTTCAAGTAACTAGATGAATATGAATTTCTATCTTTAGATGTTAAACATATTAATTTTCCCTGAAGATAAAGAGCATAAGCCCCAAGAATAGAATATCAGCACTTTGTTGAAGTGTAGTTAAAGAACTGTGCCACCCCTTTACAAAACAGGGAAATTCTGCTGCTCTGACCTCTACCACAGCATAGCTCCTGGTGATGAATGGACTCTGTCAGGGCAGGTACTGCAATGTTGCATTTTGCCTTGGAAATATAATGTGACCACACTGTTCCTAAGGCAAATATTATTCCCTCAGAATACTCTGCTGCAGGTTATAATTTGCACATTCCAACCAGTCATGCAGTGAAAAGTTAAAGGGAATCTTGTACAGGAAATCAAGCATAATGGGTTATATTTTGTGCTACACTGTTCAGTGTTAAGCACTGGGAAAGAAGACATATATGATACGAAGAGAAATCTTGTGTGCATTTGAATACTTCTTACACATGAAGGCTTTTCTATAGCAATTTAGAATGACATAAAAGGAGGGCTGGAGTATTCATAATGTGCAAACAAACTGTCATTTAAATTATCCTCCAAACATAGTTATCGTTGTTGCACTAAAACTATGCTATAAGTTCATTAGTTTCAGAACAGTTATAATGTATATAAACTTGGTCAACATTAAATAACTATGAAAGACAGTAACCCATGTACTGACGCATTATACTCCATTGAAATACAAAAGTATATTAAATACTTGGTTTGTTTACCATTATTGTTAGGCCTATTATTAACTTAAGGTGACTTTTATAATTAATGCTGTTACACTTCTGGTCTTGAAATAATGCATAACACTCCTCAGATAAGCAATCTGTCTCTATTGTGCTTACAGAAATAAGCAAGTTGTAAACTCTTTTACTTAATAAATGAAGGGCAACCTATATTTTGCTTTCAAGAAGTCCTTTGCATTACATTTCAGAGATCTATTTAAGAAATGGATGATGACACAACTCTTTAAACTTTATATTTTCAGAGCTTCACAAGACGAGTACCCAAATTTATTTTATTCTTTTCTGTTGTGTTCTTTCCACTGAGGATTAAAAGCATCATGCTAGGCTTTTCTGGAGCAATCTTACACAGAAGCTCCAAATTCACGTTTTTTAGACACTGCAGAGCTCACGAAACTTGGACTTCTGTTGACTTACTCTAAATATAAGGAAATGTGATGTGTAATAGTTAAGTTGACTTCCATTGGGGTATGTAAATATGGCATTCTATTCTTATTTTAGACACTTTTTTTTTTTTTTCCTCCTTTTTTCAGCAGAGTTGTGGTGATCCCTAAAATGTACTTCTGGCCTCTATTTTTGGATTAACACTGTCACCACAATGGTCCAAAGGATCTATTTCTAAACTTTACCAATCTTATATTGCATTTCAGGAAATGTTTATTATTTTTTAATGCAATGAGTGGAAAATGTCAGGCTTATTTTTATAGAGACAAACGGTGACTGCAAACACTACCATCCATCCTACCTTTTCACGTAGGTCTTTATGAAGAGTGTGACTTGAACTGCTGTTATTACTCATTCTTGGGCATTGGAATACCTCATTGCTAACAGTCAAGAAGAGGAAAAAAGCCAGCAATGAATTTCAAGTAACACCTCTTGAAGAAATCCAAATATTGTAATGTGTCTTCCATCCTGCTTCTGCTAAATTGTTGTGTCTCTGAGTTGTCTCCAGTGTCATGCAATGTTTAGAGCTAAGACTCAAAACATTCCTTCAAAGGGTAAAATCCAGCTGGAATTGATAGCTTAGTTCCAGGGACTCTAATACCATTTTACCTTTTGTTAGCCAGAGGAAATGAAATGCATTGGTTATATACCTAAAACATATCACTTAAAACAAAAAGTAAATATCCTTGAAATAATAATTAAGAAGACAATTTTACACCATTTACTTCCAAATAAGTTTTATGATAAAAAATAATGTATTTTTTAACATAAAATTATTATAGTGGTTTATATATCTGTTATATGAAGTTAGTTAGACTCAAATGGCTGTACATATATTGAAATACTTAACAGGTCCTTGTCTTGAAAAAATAAAATCAAACCCTGCCTTGAAAAAAAGACACACAAAAAATCTATAGTTAGTTTGAAATCGGGCCATGTACAATTTTTATATTAGAGAAGTGGCATTTTGTTAATTGGTATGCTCACATTAAGTATTTGAGATGATAATTAATTCTTTTTTATACTCCTAATTGAAACTTTACAACATACTTGGTTACTATTTAATTAGAAAACACATTAATTATATATTAAGGTCTTCATTGTTTATATACTCAAGTCTCGTCTTTGAAGGGAATTCAGTGGTAAAGAAGCCAAGGTTCAACAGAGCATTCTGGCATGAAGATGCAGCGACATCGATGTTGTTGTGACTTCCTGTGATTTGCATGGGCTAAGCATGGATCAGTGAACAGCTTTATGGGAATTCAGACTGCCATATTCAGATGAGTCAGAAGAACAGGCAGCTCTCAGAATATTCAGAATGTGTTAGGTGTATTTGTCCAGATGCCGACAATGTGTAAACATACAGAAAAATGCTGTATTAGTAGTTACTATCAAACATCCTTAATGCATAATAAAGCTAAGGAATCAATTGAAAAAGAAACAAATTACCTGCCATTAATTTATTCTGGTGTAGTTTATTCCAGTTTTCTGAATATGTATTGGAAAAAAAATGTATAATAGTAGCTTTTCAGATATATTTAAAATATTTTGCCCTTCTGAGAGATTTTTAATTTTGGTAATTTCTTCTCCAGCTATATATTAAATTCTTGTATAAATGTGGAAATAAGTTTAAGTAGTCTGGAACTGATAATATGTGAGAAAATCTCTACACTAACAATATATTGAACTAAAAAAAGAAAGAAAAGGGAAATGAAAAAACAAACAAGCAAACAAACTCACAACACCTGAGCCCACAGCAATCTCTTGGCAAGATGCAGGCTTTATAAGGGGTACAGTTTTGAAATATTCTAGCAGAAAAAAAAAAATTCAAATTGTTTGTCAGTCATAAAGGTATCATAGTAACAAATTATTGGTTTTTATTATTTCAGGAATTCAGAGTCTGTCACACTGAGGTTAACTTCATATCATACTTGACTCAATGTAAGACTATATAAGGGAAAAAGTTCTATTTTCTCTGTTCTATTGTTGAATCTTTTTCATTTTTTACTGTGTGTGTACAGTCCTTTGTTTTTGTATTTTCATTCCTGTATTTTCTGTTCTCTTTTCAAATATAACAAGATATCAATCCTAGACTAAACATGTTAGGATTCCTTTTCCCTCCGAGATCCCTCTAGTTCTGCTAATATTTTTATGGTGTTTGGATCCCAGCATTTTTGTCATCTCTGCCAGGAGACGGGGGAGTTGGTGGAACTGGAAGACTTGTTAGCTAGACAAGATTTGACTGAGTTCCATTGCAGAGCCAATTCCCTGCTTCTTTCTATGTCTGGGGAAGGTTGATATATTAACTGATATTGCTATGGTATGTGCACAAACCCTGAAAGACTTTCCTTAAACATGAGAGAAGTTCCCAAAGTTATCCCCTAATGACAGAAAAATACAGAGCCAGGAGGAAAAAGTAGCAAAGAAACAAACAAAAAATAAAAGTATTTTTTTTTTTTTTTTTTTAACTTCTACACTATGTTGAAAACTTCTACTGTGTGTGAAATCCAGGCTTCACCTGGAAGGCAAAACATATTTTGTTACTGACTTCATTAGGATCAAGATTATACCTCTCAGTCCTGCTTTAACGGAAATTTTGGAGTTCAGTTTGAACTATATCTTCCACTGAAATGGGAGTTTGGCTAAGTCTAGGCAGATTTTCCCTCAGATGCAGTCAAGTGCCAGAAATCAACACAATTCCAAAGAAATTAATATAATTTTATATAAGAAATACTGTACTATACAGCTGGTAAACCTGGAACATAGATTCAAAGAACATGGTATCAAAAAGGATGCTGAAGCTCAGCCCCTTTGACTTTCTGCAGCTTTCTCCACTGGAACAGCTGCGAGATGGGTCCTGGAGCAGGCATGACCCCTTTCTCATTGTAGGAACAGCATCAAACCTTGGGCTGAAATCATATACTGTGGCAGAAGTTCACCAAAGCTGCTACCAGGATCTAGTTGAATGAGAAACAACATTAGCTTTTGTACCAAAATTATAGCTAGGAAAGCAGGGACGCTTTTATTAGCTTCAAAGTCTGTCTGTTCCACAGATTACAGTGTAATAAGTGTGAATTTAAATCACACTGGCCACTCTGTTATAACATCCACATGCATCCTTTTACTCCATGGCAAAGGTGCAGTAGCACACCCATCAGCCAAAGGGAGTAAATTGCTGTACCTCACGTTTGTTGTGAGAAAATGAACCAGAAAAGTAGTTACTTTGCAGTAATAGTTAGACTGATACAAATTCACTACTTACCTTACTCACAGTGACTTTCCTTATGCCTGCTCCTGTGAGACTATGAATGGCCTTTCTCGTATTTACATAAGTATAGGGATTTATATTTTGATTTATTATGGATACGTTTCAACAGATTCTACATCAACTGCATTGGGAACCTGGAGTTAACTGAGGTAAGAGTGAAATTCAATCACCACTGTGTATAAAGCAGTGAAAGTGATGGACATCAAACTCTATCAGAGACATAGTATTGTAGTACTAATGTACTAGAGAATATTTCTTGGTCTTATTATGCAGTAGACTTAACCTGTCGTTAGACATAACACCCGAAAATATTTAGACATAGATGAAAAATGATTTATTTGAAATCTAAGCAATGCAAAATGTGGACAGAAATTGAAATACATTATTGTGAATTCCAATTACATAAATGTGCCAGGTGCTCTGCTCTACCTTAGGAAATTTCTGTAACCACAGGTGACTAGAATTCTAGGGAGAAGGTCTTCTCCTGTCTGAAGGTCTATAGCTGTGTTTGTGATATGAGTAGCTTTGCCTCTTCTGTAGCTGATTTAATAAAAGCCTGTAGAAAATTAAGTTCTGACACTGAAATTGTCCCAAAAGACTCATGAAGACTGGATATTTCATGACCAAAACTGGGTTTTATTCAAACCCCAAAGCTTAAATTTGAATATATAAACCTGTTTCACTACATGAATCTAAATATTTCTCTGTTTTACTATAATAGATGAATTATGACACAAAAATCATGTTTCAGAACACTAATGCTTAAAATGTCATTTTAGTTTTAGTGAAAAATTTTACAAAACCAATTCAAGAGACATACATTTTTGCCTCAAGAAAAAACGGAGCAACTCTACCTTCCTGAAATCAGTACGAATACAGAATAATAACTGTCTTTGTATGCCACAGTGAATGGTAGTTATCATGCCAGACACAAAGGGAATCAGTTTTGTAAGTAAAGGGGATCACTGGAGACTACTCCAAGAAAATGCGCTGTCCAGAATATATCATGATAATGAGTATCCAGTTATTTAAAAACAATTTTTATGGTATGGAATATGGTTTCCCTGTGCAACTTCAAGGCTATGTGTTAATTTTGAAGATGTATTTAAAATGGTGTTTAATAATATCTGAACATGTTAATATCTAAAAGAGTATCTAATAGTATCTAAAACCAGTATTTTTCTTTGTGATTGTCACTGTTGATTCAAAAATACATTGTTTCATTTGTTTTATCTTCTTGTGTAGTGTTCGGGAGAGATGGAAAAAAGATATAGCCAAAGAACTGACAATATGATGATACCTATCTTATTGTGTATTATGGCAGGTATCACCAAAAGCCATAGATGAGAAAACATTCTTTAATCAGGTTTGTCTCATGCTGGTATGAGGCTGTGAATGGGACGTCAGGTTTGCTGAATTGCTTTTTGCCATCAACAGGAAGTACAATTTGGTGAAGAAAGCTGTGATATTCTCTGAGGTTATGGGATAGTAAATCTTGGGTGGATGTCCCTGTCATGAAGCCACCTCTACTGACCCACTGAGGTGTGCTGGGGTGTGTTTGGACCTTCTACTTTGCTATTTCTACTAGGAGGCAACAGAGAAGGAAAGGTGTAGAAAGGAATTTGTGTGAAACTTGACTTCCAGAGCTCAGTCTGCCAGACTCCTCTGAATCAGATAGTCCAACATTTCTAGTCTTAAAATTTAGCGCAGGGCATGGTGAGTTTGTTCAAGCAAAATGTCTGTCAGACTTTGAAGGATAATGTTAATATTCAGTAATTTCAGGAAAAGCAATTACAGAGAACTATATATATTTTGAGCAACCTGGTCTAGTGGAAGATGTCCCTGCCCATGGCGGGGGGCGGGGGAAGGGTGTGTGTGGAACTAGATGATCTTCAAGGTCCCTTCCAACCCAAACCATTCTATGATTCTATGCTATACAAACAGAACATAATACTAATCTGAATTTACAAAATAGATGCCTGTGTCACATACAGAGTCACAGAGGGAAAGAAGACAGAGGAATAGCTAACAGTTACAGAGAGGAAGTTGTAAAAAAAAAAAAAAAAAAAAAAAAAAAAAAAGCCAGCTGTCAAATAAACTCTTCAGGGCTGTAAATGTATGTTTTTGCCAAATTTACAGCTGTTCATAGAGGAAAAGCATGATGAGAAAATTCATCATCAAACAGAAACTTTCCAGAGAGGAACATTAGTAGTCAGCAGATAATCTTGACACATAAATGTGCATATTATAGGCAGAAACTAAAATACCTTAAGTTTTCAAACCAGAAGTCTAATATATAAAGCAATTTTATGTTGCATTTTCAATACTAAGTTATACTGAGGTCTTTTTTAGCCATCCAGGTCACTCAAAGTATCCCCAGTGGCTGTCATCTACCACAAAATCTCTAGGGTTGAATTTCAGACCTGGTAACAAACCAGTCTTTGTCAAGGACATAAGGATCTAGATTTCCATTATTTTTCTTATAAAGCTGTAGAAAGCAGAGTATAGAGATACTCCAAAGCTGTGCTGACATCTGTGTAAGCACCAGATTCTTGGAAGGTGCTAGGAAGCCCCAAAGTGGCTTAAAGCCAACCTTGTCTGCTTTCTTGATGTATTTGATCCAATCACAAGAACAGCGTGAAAAGTAGGTCCTTTTCCCCTAAGGAAACATTTGGCTACAGTTTTATTATCAATTACTCAAGATATTAATTGTATCTTTGCAATATTATAAGGAATGGGGTATCTCTGTTACCCTGATTCTCAGTACTAACAGATGCTTCATATAATTTATGATGACAGAAGATTATTAGCTCTATCTTTTGTATTATTTCTTGGTAAAGGGGTTGGTCCCACTTATAAATGAAGTAATTTTAAGGTGTTCTTGTTTATTCATTTTGCATTCTATTTTGGCAATTTAAAATAACCTTGCTATTGCATTTACTAAATAGTAACGCCTCTTTACACGTGACAGCAGGGCTTACTGTAAATGAGAATCATATGGGGTGTAAGGGTAGTATAAACTGATGAAACACCACATAGGATGAATGCAGCATAATATATGCTCTGAAAATACAAAGAAGTCAGAGTGAAACTTAGTTTTAGTTAAAAAAAAAAAAAAAAAGTTTAATATTCTGTTCCATCAAAATTGGAAGAATGTTTAGTTCATTTCTATTTGCTGACCATTTTGTTACCCTGGATTTAATCCTCTTCAATTATTCACATCTGAATACCTTCAATATTTCTTAAATCAAGTGCCACCATTTTACAAGTCAGTTTGAAGTCCAAATAACATAAGATTGCTCTGTCAGACATTTATGTATTGGTGTACATGTTCATAGTGTTCATTATTGTTTACAGCATCTTCTAAAAAGCTTCAGAAAACAATGATTTTATCTTTTATTTTATACTTTCCATTTAATGTAACAAACTGGAATTTTCTCTCTTCTCCCTATTTTTATTACATAGTGGAAACCTCACAGTGTTTACAAGGCAAAGATAGCTCTGGAAAAGTTATATCTGTCACTTGACTTTTGTAATGCACCAGTACCCAAAAGGAGGTCTTTGCACTTTCAAGAATTTTGCACTTGACCACTTTCATGCTGTAGAATTCCAGAATGTCACGTATTCATCTGGAAGTATAAATAATGAGGCCTACAGAGACTTAAGCATTGACAAGAAATTGAGCAGCCAAGATTCTACAGCTCCTACTCAACACAGACATCATAAGCATCTGCTTCATTTGACAGAAAAGAAGAATAGAGAACAAAAGAAAAGGAAGTAGCAGCAGGGTCTGCCAGAAATATCAGCTCTGTATATACTATATCCATGTAAGTCTCCAGAGTCTACTAACCAAACTGCAGCTGAAGGAACACAGTTTACACAGATGCAGAGAAGAAAGCCTGGAGACTAGCAGTGATTCTGGGACAGTTAAAGTCCTGCCTGTATGCTGCATCACAAAGGGAATGTTAAGGGATTATTGAGTACAAGAGCTGGAGACATCCAATGAATCTGTCAAGTGGGCGGATTTGAGGAAAAAAAAAAAAAAAAAAGAAAGAAGATATGTAGATAAATGTTTGTGCATCTACATGAGCAGTCTGAATCACCTGCTGTTCTGCTCCCAGATCTTCTTGGTCCATTGTCCGAACTCCACACACTCTAGGCTGTTCCTGGCACAGACTAAATGATCTCTCCCCAAGCAGTGTTTGGCAGTGGTTTGGTAATTAGATCAATTTATCGACCAGTTCAGTAAGTACTAGTGACCTGATTGTGCCATTTCTGTTCTTTGCTCTGCATCAGTGATATTCCAGCAAACTTTACGTTTCACATACCTTTACACCCTTTCAGGTCTATTTGTACCTGTATTTTTGTCATCTTATCACAGAAAAAACAAACAGGTTTCCTGGCATTATTCATTATTAATATCTATTTTTTTCATAATGTTCCCAAGATGAATTTTTAAAATACCTAAAAATTGTTACATATTACAGATCCAAAGTAGTATAAAATAGAATAAGAGAAACCTTGGCAATTGGTGCCATGTGCTTCCAGCTATTTCAGCTTATGAAAGGAAGACTTGTCATGTTTCCAAGAATCTCTCTAGCCATATTTAGAAATATAGGTAAGGTTACCTTCATTTATTTCTTTGTCTGGTATGAGTTTGGTGTGTGTGTGTTTGTTTGGGTTTGTTTTGTCTTTTTTTCTGAAGTGTTTCAGCACAGTCCCAAGAGTTGCCATATGAAATGAAAATAAACCCCTAAAAGTCACCTATATTAAAAAGCTGAGAACTGGTGTGATCAGATAACATGCATGAAGAAAAGCAGTATTGTATCTGTGTTGAGAGTCTAAGCAGGACTAGGACGAAGAACCAAATTCTGCAGTGCAGTCACCCACACTCAGAAATTCATGAATTATTTAATTATGGCACAATGTTAGTCTTTGCATATTAGAATTTTCCCCACCCTACCCAAGAGTTAGCTCAGGCCAAGGACCATTCCCCATAAACAGCACAGAGATGTCTGTGCTTTTTTTGGAGAATAAGAGAGTTTCAGTGTACAGACACCAACTTTGCCATGACAATTGTCCAGAGGACCATGGAAGCATCCCTGGCTAATTTAATTTACTGATAAAGCCTTAATTACTGATACAGCCAAGAACTGTAAGGTTTTTTTATCCCACTGATGGCCATAGCTGCTTGAATTTGGTAGAATGTCTATAGAGGTCTTATGCCCAGACCTGAGAACAGCAACAGAAACGCACTCTTTCTAGGACAGTAGAGACTTCCAACAGCATCATCTTCAGAAACTCAGACTGTGCTGTAAATACCTAACAATTCAAAGGACTTTCAGATTATTTCATCATAGGTGAAGACAGTATAGGCTTTTTTATATCTATGTGATATGATCAGTATTTAAAAGGAAGAGAGGTAATGTTATTAAATGCCTGGTACTACAGAGTAAATAAATACAGAGAAAAAAAGGTAAGTACAGAGCAAAATTTCTTTCTATAGGCCTCCTTTTTGTCATAAAAGTTCTACATTTAATAGGCCCTCTTTAAACACAGCTTATTATATTTCATAATTCATTTTGTAATATTCCCCAGCAAAAGCAAACACATGATAGATCAGGTTGCTGTGAATTTTTAAGGATTTGGTTTTGTGGGAGGTTTTTTTGGGTGTTTTTTTGTTTTTGTTTTTGGTTTTTTTTTTGGTTAAGCAACTTCTCTTTATAAATATGTCCCAAAACAAGAAAAATAATTAAAGCCCTGTAACTTTTGTAGCAGTGACATATGAAATTGACTTGATTTTTTTTTTTTTTTCAGTGAGTATTATTCTTTTCAGTTATTGTTAGTTCAATAAATTTGGTTAAACTTAAAGAGCAAAGAACAGAATATACTTACTGCAAGTTGTGACCCTTGTTTTTCACACTGCCTTGAGAAATCAGAAACAGGAAAAGATACTTGGAAAATAGCTCACCATGCTACAAACTATCTCAAAACTTTTCCATAACATACCTGGGGATCTAAGGAAATTTGGTCCTCTGAAAGCACAGAGAAGGCTGCAATACCATAAGCAAGAAGAAAAAATATGGAGAAGAATATAGGAAAAACTAGGCATAACGAGATGGCATTGATACATATAGCTTATTGATTTATTTTTTCTTAGTGTTAAGGCATGTTTAATCTTGGAAGGAAATAGTCTACTATAGTTGATTCTCTGATGTTTCTTTCTGATGAGAAAAACCATAGAATCTATTCTCTTTCTTAATATTTCTAACCACAATCAGTTACAAAGCAAAGCTACTCCCTGAATGCAAAAATTTTTATTTGGGGTAATTTTCCTGATGTAAATATTTGTTCTGCAGACTGGCTGTGGTTCAAGTTCCATATTTGAATGTATATAAAACATTTTATTATGAACATACTCAGATGTCGGTTTACTAATTGAATCTTTGATGTCCAAGTTATTTGTAACCTTCTGACATCTATAAAAACTCATCTGTATTTTTCAGCATAACTTGATGGTATTGACACATTGATTGCTTATAGCAAAATGATCTTAAACTAAGCAGTTTTGAACAAAGATTTGAAAAATAATGATTACCCTTAAAATACTTATTTTTTTGTTGGCATGTAATGTGGTCAGGAGGGGATAATATAGCCATCTTACTCAAACTAAAATCTGCTACTCATTAATTACCCAATCCTCTTTAGATTGCTTACAACAAAATGTTAAAAGTAAATTTCAAGTCCATTTAAACAGTTTTGCATTTTACCTTTACAACAATGTTTATTCAAAATAAAAAAAAAAAAAAAAACAAAAAAAACAACTTTTTTTTTTTCTGTAGAATTTAATTATTTTATAAAAAGAGGGATAACATGATCTCAAGGAAGTCTTTATGTCTGACATACATAGCAAGACACACATGCTTTTCCGATCACTGGAAATTGAGAGTATAATACTTGTAACAGAAAAATGGCCAACAGGAGAGCATTACTTTATGTAATGGAATTTTCCTCGTCTTTCTTTGCCAGATAACCTTAGATTTGGTTTCAGCTATCAATTAAATTCTGTCTCTAAGGTTATAAAACAACTGTCAGACAAAAAAATTGATGGATTTTAACAGTTTTATTGCAAATATTCAGTCCTACAAAGCCCTTTCTACCTATTTGCAAAAGGGGAGGGGGAACCTGTGGCTAAAGCATTTCACCAGCATTCAGGAGCCCTAGGGATTCAGCTCTAATCATTGCTACAGCCATCCGTGTGAACCCTGGGAGGTCACATAGGTTTGGACAAATTCTCAAATGTATTCTTTGTTTTCATTATGTAAACTAAGTTTCTCAGATGTGTAAAGGTGAGCATGTACTTAAGCGTTTCACGACTTCATGGGTATCTCTGCCTGTAATTCATATCCTCAACAAAGAGAAATAACAGTACATATCATATCAGTGAGAATAAGTCTATTAATACTTGTTCAGTTACTTCAATGACAGACCATTTAGATAAAGGGAGAGGACACAAAGTGGACAAAAAGTGCCACAACAGTGGCTCCTTTCATTGGGTCCTGTCAGAATCTTGATAAGGATTAAGGTCATGGTGATGGATTCTTAAAAACCTTGCAGTTTCTAATGTGACTAAAAGATGTCAAAGCCCTTTACTATTTCCAAATTCTCCTTGCTCAGGGTAGTAGAGTAGTGGAAATTCCCTGAGTGTGTACATACAGAAGACTGTGTCATTGCTGTGAGTTCCGACACAAACAAAAATATGTTTCTCTATGAAAACTTTGAAGAACTCCATTTATATTCAGTAGTATGGGGGCACTACAGTGTCCATCAGTTTTGTTGTTGATTTTTGTTGGGTTTTTCTGTTCTGGGGACCTATTGGCTTTTAGTTCAGTGTTTGATTTGAATTCATATTTAGGGGAGGGGAGTATTATTATCATATTGAATTCCACTTTATTCTGGGTCTAATATACTTTGGACCTAAAATTAGGATTTTTGTTTGTTTGTTTGTTTTTATTCTTTCAAGTGTTTGCCAGTAGAAAGACGGGCTCAGGTGTATTGCAATTCATAGATATCCCAAGCATGTACACATCAGGCACCTGGAAGCTGGTTACTCTTGGGCACATGCTCTGTATATTTGGGTCAAGGAGATTTGGAAGTTAAGTTAGAAAGAAAAGAAATAGCATGTGAAAATCAAATATGCTATGTCTTTGATACAAAGTTAATATCATTGTTCTGGTAAATTTATTTCCTATATATGTTATGTAGAATTTCTAATACAAAAATCCAAGGCCTAACTATAGCCATCTGGGCCAAAAAGCCTATTAAATATGAGTATATGATGGACCTAGGAGAAAATTACTTTGGGGAGCTTTTCAATTGTATATTTCTCTCATAGAAAGCACAGCACATTTGTATTTCTCTCTAAGATCTGACAGATACGTTTATTTATTGTGAATGATGCTTTGAAAATTGCAAGCTAGATTGCCCTGTATTATAGGGAATGGCATTGTATAGAGCAGTCAAGCATAAAGAAAACAAATATAATGAAAATAAAAATGCTAGCCAATGCTGCTTTGCACATCTCCCCTAAAGAGGACAAATAGTTTTTAGAACACTGGAAGACTTTGTAAGGCCAACTAAACAGAACAGTCTTGACAATCCAATTCCTTTACTTTTCATAGACTTAAAACTAGGTTTGTTCATCTGTAAGTCTACTGTGTTCTTATTTACCTATATTGATCCAAAACTTTTTCAATTTTAGTGCTAGAATCCTTTCAGCTATGACTTCAAATTGACTCACCACTGCCAGTATTAACAGCTGACTAGGTTGCTATATTTCATCTAAACACACTTTATCACATTTTTCTATTGCCTATATGACAGAAACTCCAAGAACTTACTGCGGCAGTGCTGCTATGGACCGATCCTATGAAGTGCTAGGCATCCCTTGGAAAGGTGCTCAGCATCCACAACTGGTGGGCTGAATGATTTTAACCCCTAACAGAGTCAGGTTCTTTGTCCTTAAAGTTGTAACATTGTAGCAGAATGAAGGCATATCGTCCCATAGCTCCATAAACGAAACACTGGAATAGTGTATTTAACATTTGAAATTATGATAATATTAATGACCTTTATGCTGTTATTCATTGCACCTATTTGCACTGAAATAATATGCTTTAAGCTTTGCTTGGGTTAGTGTAACCCTCTATAGCTACTGATGTACACCCAACTACTTCTTGATTGTTTTTACTGCAATTTAGAAATAAAACAATAAAATTATCCTTTAAGGCAGTTTTGTGATACTTTGACCATAAAGGGAAAAGAAACACTAAAGGTAAACACTTCAAAATATCATTTGCCCATAAACTCAAATTAGAAGACAAGGGAACACTGTTATTTTGTAAATAAACTGTGCTTAAGGTGCAGAAAGGACTGAAAAGAAAAAAGGTGTGATCTATAAGAACTTACATTTCAGCACTGTTCACCACTGTATCTGCTGATTTAATTCTGGCTTGATCACAAGGCTGTGATATTGGCAACAGGGGTATGATAAATTCTAAATGGCAGATTTTCTTTACTGTGTCAGAAACTTAAATTTCTTATGAGGACACAGGGAATTTTGGCCATGCAAATAATTTAGTATCAGGCGCCATGTGGGATTACCCACATACAGCCAACCTTCACATCCTGGAGTACACTTCAGGTGCTATAGAATTTTCCCAGAGTATGAACAAAAATATCTTCCAGTTCCAGAAATTTTGCCCATAAGGAATTCTCATATCTCTTATCAGAACATTTATTTGGCTGTTGATACAAAAGGTTCCTTCACAGATTATCGGCCATCCACAAGAAATTAATTTTTGAGGCACTGAAGGAATCTGAACAGCCATATCAAACCTGGATCAATACATGCTATTGTTGGCAAGATCTGCCTGCAGACGTCTGGGTGCACAGTTAATACCACCTTTTCCCTATCTATATCACATGTGACAATCTGCTATGTTAAATCATTGCTTAGTGTGGCCAGATAAATGATCCTGTGACTTCTGATGTCTAACCTATTGTGAGCAAGACTGAAAAAAACACCAAAAAATATCAGAAACATTATCAGCTACTACTGATATCTGTCAGGATTGGTTTGTTTGTTTTATTTTATTTATCTTTTCTAGAGTTTACAACATTATTTTGCACAGACACATTTCTGGATCACAGGATGAGATGTCTTCTGCATAACAATGGTTATGGCATTAAAAATGTACAAGCAATGGTATACCTGAACCAAAATATATAATTCTGCTTCACGTAGGAAGAAGGAGACTTTCCAGTCCTGATTTAGATGTTGATATCTGGAAAATAACATTGGATAGCCCTTGCTGTGCTCTTGGAACAGCAATACATAGGCTTTTCTCAGTGCATTAACCACACTTCTACCATATATAGAACAATTTTTTCAAAGCTTCAGTGTAACAGTACTTCGTATGCTTAAGGGTCTCCTCTCTTTCATTTACATCAAGTTCAATGTTACACTTTTAATCTTCAAAGCTCTGGTAGTATGGCCTTAAGCTACTTCAGTGATTGCCTGCCACAGAATGATGTGAATTTTCCAGGCAGTGGTTTAGGAAATATGGAATTTTAAAGTGCAAGGATGAGTCTTGGCAGAGTAGAAACCAAATTCAGAATTTTCTCTGTGTACCTGGAACTCATTTAATGAAGAAATGAAAATTACTTCTGTAATCTCCACAACTAAAGGCCAAGGCTCAAATCTTTATTTTCTTCTTTCTAACATTTAGATTTTATTTGGGCAAGAATTATCTAGAAGGTTCCAGCAGTGATATTGCTGTAGGAAATGTTTGGGGTGTTTTTTGTGTATTTGTTTAATTTCTGAACTTAAATTAACACTTACTGTTTCTTTTGAATTTGTATCTCTTTCCAAATACATAGGCACAGAAGACCTTCACAGAGGAATGGAAATTATGGAATTCAGCTCTCTTATAATTACTGACAATATTGAGGAGGATTTCTGGGACTTTTTATCTCTACAGATCTAGTACTGACAGAATAATTAAAAAAAAAAAAATAAGGATAATGTTATCATTAAAGAAAGCTGAGCAGATCATACAATACAGGTTATTGTTGTAACAGCAACAGTATTAAACTGTGGTTCATATAAACCTATTCCAAGTAATCATATTAAATACATTTCTGAATGTAT
This sequence comes from Podiceps cristatus, assembly GCA_000699545.1. NCBI lineage: Eukaryota > Metazoa > Chordata > Aves > Podicipediformes > Podicipedidae > Podiceps > Podiceps cristatus. The sequence goes on from KL272732.1 coordinate 43,602, forward strand.
TTGAGATCCTTGCTTAATAATTTACTTTAAGGCTAAAGAAATTAATGATTATTTAAGGATGATTTGCCTAGAAAATTAAAATTGCACATATCATACATTCCATGTTTTTCCAGAACCATGGGTAGTATTAACATAGTTTTTACACCCCTGAAAGAGGTTATATCTGATATAAAAATAAAATATTATTTACAGTTATACTATTACAGAAGTTTTAAGTTACATTGGGAGAAATAAGCTGAACAAGATATGATGCAATTGATACAGGGATGATCCTCATAAAAATGTAGCAGAAGGTGAATACCACAGACTTCATGTATGATATGATCTTCTACAAAATGGTCCCTGGTTTTCTGCAAGATTCAATGGAAGAAATGAAGATTGGACTAAATAAAAGAAAAAATATTATTTTCAGACTCCCCTGCAGTAGAGGTTTCACAGACGTTTTGCAATACTATGCTGCTTATGCTGACAGGATTAGAAATAACTTAGACCTTCGCTTCCCCCTCTGGTTTCAAATAAGGCCTCGCTGAACATCTAAATTTTGGCTGCTTAGTTATCAACTCCCCAAGTAGCAGCTGACAATACTAATATCTCCATGGCTTAGCGAGGTACCAGACTTCAACAGGCAGTCAGTTAAGGCATTGAGGGCAGGGGGGTCATTCTGTAGGTAATGTATTACATCAAGTGGGTCCTTGAACAGCTCAGCATTGGTGAGTTTGGGGTAGCCAAATTTAGATCATGAAAGAGGTCATAACTGCTCCTCCCAACAATACGCTTCCAAGGGCTTAATGGCGATCATCTGCAGTCAAACAGCTAGCTTTATTTATAGTGTTTATATGGCACCAAAAACCCCCAGCTAACATAAAAATTATTTCCTCTGAAAATACTGAAGAGGGAAAATGATTTCAAGATAATGAAGGATTACTGTGGTGTTAATCTATGCTCTTTTTTACCACTCATTAGCAACGTGATTAAAGAAATTAGAGTTAATTAAAGGTAAAATGTTTCTCCTGTAAATTGTTTCTTGCATCTTATAGTGTGAGATGTGCCACTCAGAGACTGTTTCAGCCATACAGCCTGCATGTTTATAGCCTGCATATAACATTTGTAATCTTCTGTCTAATATGTTTGGGTATTACTAAACATAACTCATTGGAAGAGTTACTTTTACTTGAATAACTGTCCATTGCTTTTGTAAACTGCCTGTTTCTAAACTCTGACTCGGGCTGATGAATGCCAGACAGTTATTCCCGAAGCCAGCACTACAGTTATGACTTCAACAGTCTTCTGTTTCCATCACTGTAAGTTTGTCTGATCAGAGCAGCACAGAGTCAGATCAAAGAAATTTTTATTAATGTCATTCTTTCCAGCCAGTTAGATGGTGTTGAATGAGTCAAGGAAAGGTGAGAAGTGGGATGTGATTAATTTTTTTTTTTTTTTTTTTTTTTTTTAATAACATATGTATCAACAAAGTATGTGAAATCCATTAACAGATAGCTTGCATGTATTAAACTAATATATGAGTCCCTGGGTAAAGTCAGTTTGTGCATCTTTCTGATATATTTTGGTTTTTCACTGCTCCATAGACATAGGTAAAGAAGTTTAAGAAAATAGAATGACTGCCTTGGGTCAAGTTAAGCATAATACAAAAGCAAAAGGTTCACCCCTCTACTCCCCACACACTAATGGTTTCTGTTTTCAGACAGTTCTACTCTCTACTCATATCCACGGAAATGTAAGAATATATATTTAGGGAAGAGAAATGCTTGTTTGTTGTAACCCACATCATCCACAGAAATAAGCAAAAATAAAGTTTTTAAAAATCAAAAGAAGAGTCTGGAAGGTCCTGAAGCAGTCATGTAGTCCATCTTGTTGACAAAGAAGGATTTCTAGAGGGACTTTTGCAACAATGTCTGATTTCAAAATTTAGGAATCATTAATATCCTAATATCTTAAGTCCCTATCTAGAAATATGACAAAATTAGACAATAGTGTGGTATTCAATAAAACAATCTTGCCTGCCTGTAGGCAGTGAATTGGCTGCCTTAAAGAGCTATTGAAGGTGAAAAAAAAGAAGAAATCTTAAACCAGGAAAACGCACAGGATAATATTCAATCGTTAAATCTCTTTTCCCTGAATGTATTCATAACTTAAAGTTCCTTGTCTCTGATTTATTGATAAAATTACTTATGCCACCTGGTTGATTTCTGCCTTCAACAGCTATGTTCTCTTTGTATTTTGGCTTGATAATTCCTAGAATTTTTTTTAACCCTTTCATTGTAGCAAGAACTTACTGTGCTGCAACTGCCTCATTAATGTGTTTCATGGTTATGCTTGTTCTTTCCAAGGTACAACTGCTCTGATAAAAGCAGTTATTTTCAGTTATTAATGTTCTTCTATGATAAATGTCTTTTATGAGAGTTGGTCATACACAACAAGAAATTTTATTTCCTAAAAGTTAAAAATAAATCTGCATCTGGTATTCCAGATCAGTCATAAATGCTGTTAAAAATTTTTAAAACATTTTAATTGGTTTTTATTAAAACAAATGAAACCAAACCAAACAAACCCAAAACCAACAAAAAAACCACCACTAAAACTCTTGTATATCAAATTATACCAAATATAAATTAATAGATCATAATACATAAAGCACAAGGTTGTCAGCCTGTCACACTTCATGGTATTTTTTCCAGTTCTTTTTAAGCAAATATTCAATGAATATTCACTTTTCTGTGGAGGAATGATGCAAGTATTGATGCAACATGATAAATGCAATTAACCTCATCCTGAACTGAATTAGCAAAAGCTTATCCAGAAAGACAAGGCAAGCATTTTAACTGCTCTATTCCTCATTTTTTTTTTTGGACCATGTCTGAAGTGCTGCATCCAGTTTAAGGCCTCCCAAAGCAAAAGACATAATGGACAAACTAGAGGGAATCCAGTAGATGTACACCAAGATAACAAAGGGGTTAGTGGTGCACATGATGAGTGGAGAGGCTGAGGGAACTGGTTTTGTTTAATTTAGAAAAGAAAACACTCAAGGAGAATAGCACTGCAGTTATCTACTATCTAAAGGAGAGGTTTTGCGGAAGAAAACCTCTTAGGCATAACAGGAATTCCAGGACATAACACAAAATTCCAGCAACAGAAATTCCAATTGGCTATGAAGAAAAAAACATAGTACAAATAGAGTGGCTTATCCCTGTAGCAGGTTGCCGAGAGAGGTTGCAGAGTCTTCACCCTTGGAGATATTTTAAACTTGCTGAGACACAAGCTTGAGCAACCTGATCTTACTTTGAAATTATCACTGTTTTAGGCAGGAGATTTGACTAGATGACTTATAGATTTCCCTTCAGACAGAAATTGTGCTATAATTCTACAAGTCCATTTATTCTTTGATTTAGGGTCTGCTTGTGCAAATCCTTGTGATGATACAGGAGTTGCTAAAGAAAGCACTAGTGTTGGTCTTACACTGTGAAAATAAAGGTGTAATATTTCTGATCATTAACTCCTCCAAGACTAGAACATAGATTATATCAAATGCTGTGATTATGAATATAACCAAACTCATTGACACTACTTTCTATTTAATTTGGAGCCTGGGAGGGTACTTTAATTGTTTTTATGGATTAAAACCCTCATCGGCTACCCACCATCTACATACAGAAATTAAGATTTTTCCTTTAAGATATTTCATGCCTCGGTGTGTTTGGATAAGGGCAGGGCCAATGTTCATTCATTCCCAAATGCCATTTTTTCCCTTAGGACATTATTTTTTCCCTGATGAAAAATTTTATGTGCTGTCCTGTACTTAAAACCCTAAAACTGTGATGTCTTTTTCCACCACAGAAGAAACATTTTGATGTCAGATACTCTCAATATGTTTAGGATTTTTATCTATTCATGGTTGTCATGGTTGGCTAACACAGAAGGTCAGATTTGAATTTATACGGAGCAAATTAAGTGAATAGATTTATTTAAAATGTACTGGACTAGACTAGATACACTCTGTCTTGCCTGATATTTTGGATGTGACCCTATATATAGCCTTTCTTTTGTGAAACACCAGCATTTGATAAACGGACAATTTAAAAGGCATAAGTAATATCCTGTCCTGCCTGCTACGAACACCACAATTAACCTGATTCATGGGACATGAGTGTCATGAAATACATTGTTTGACAAGCACCCTAATTACTTATACTAACAGCAAGTCTGAAGACTGCAGTTGAAACAAATCTGAATGCCATCTATCATAAAGTTAGCTGTAGTTTTCTTCACATAGTTTGCCATCATTTAGGGAATAAAGAATTTTGTGGAAAACTCTAAAACTCTAATCCCCCCCCCCTTTTTTTTTTTTTTTTTTTTTTTAACTCAGAGCTAATAATATTTGAGCTGAATTTGAGACTATGTATTTATACAGAGCTGTGTCTGGAATGGAAAATGTAACTTTGGATTTCAGATATGATACTGAGAAAGATGTATCAGAAATGAGATAAGGTCAAGGTAGAGGGTTTTTTGTGTGTTTTTTTGTTTGTTTGTTTGTTTGTTTGTTTGTTTGTTTTTTTAATACAGTTTCTAATCTTCCGCTGTTTACAAAAACTGATTGCTACAGACATTGAATTTTCGTTGTAGGTCATTAAAGCCAATATAGTACTCATTTTTCAACTGTCATAATAATCAGAGACACTGTGTTATTTGTTTTGCAGCCTCCTCCATTCTCTTTTGTTCCCTAATGCTTTCTAGGCCAAAGAATTTTTTGGTACCAAAAGAAGAGATAATAAGAAAAATAGCAGAGATACACAACATGTCTTTGTCTTTTTCAAAAGAGATTTCATCATCAGTGACATTGTTATTTAAAAGAATGTACTCTCCAACCTCTCTAATGTTATACAATTTTAAAACATAAAGAATGTACTCTCCAACCTCTCTAATGTTATACAATTTTAAAACATTGTCTGAACTGGTGGCTGACTTCTGAGTAAGCAACAGGATTTTTGATCTTTTAGTTATTCAGTGACCCATGGGAAAAAATTTGTGCTTTCAGTCCACTTCTTTATCATTAAAAAAAAAAAAAAAAAAAAAAAAAAAATAGCTGAAGTTAGTCCCCTGGAAGGGGTCTGATTTGGCCCTCTGGATATGCTACAGTTAATTATGATTATTTATTACTTATGTTACAGTCTACCCAAAATGTGATAGAAAGGCAATTTGATAACTTTTAAAGAAGAGTCAATGTTTCAAAAAACCTGACAATTTCTGAGCAAGAAATAAATCATACTCTCAAAATTTGAGTTTGAGTGAAAGTGTTGCAATATGTACTGTGATGATTGGTAGAAAGGTTAGATACATTAAATATTTTTTTCTGAAAAAAAAAAAAATTATCATTTCTGTCTTTATTATTATAATCAAACAGGATTACATTTAAATTATCTAATTATTGCAATTTAACAAATGGCACATGTATTTTCAGAACTAGGGTTATATATTGATAGATTGAAAATAGCTAAAATAATAAATGTAGAATAGATTACATATAAGGAAGGAACTGAATTTTTTTTTTTTTTTTGTGTAGCAGTATAGGTAGGAGGGGAAAAAAAGAAAGATAAAAAAAAAAAAAAAGCTATGAATATGTGAAACAGGTAGAAATCAAGCCTGGAGAATAATTGATTAGAGTGGAACTTAGACATTTTTATCAAAAATACTCAACTGAAACTAAGACAGAAAAAAATTAGTTGACTATTAGCAAAAACTTACTGAAGATAAACTCTAAGAAGATGAACAATCACTTCCCAGTTAAAGTGAACTAAACTGAAGATTTACTCTTCAAACTATTTTGGTGTATATGGAAGGAAAATTTCCAAGATTCATTACAAGAAGTAGGCACTTAAATATAAATGAATAAATATTTTTTTAAAAACATCACATTTTCAGGAGCAAATATACTTGTGTTTCTATGTATAACTAATTTTAATTCAAGGTACACTGATGTCAGTCTTACTAGATATTTACCATGAATATGGTTCAGACTATTGGAAGCTAAAATAAAAACCTGTGACAAATTGAACATGTAGGGTTTTATTTCTTACTTACACATTTCTATGAAAGATTTTCTGTCTGAAAATGTGTCATAGGTATCACAAATAGTGTATTTGAGCCCCTTAGTTTTAATGTATTTGTTCTTACAGTTAAGCTTTTTCTCTGTAAAAGAAATTATTATTATCATTATTAATATTATTATTACTACTACCATCATCATTATTATTTTATAGCTAGAGAACTGAGGCACAGTGAAACTGGTATTTTGTCCAAGGTAGAGACAAAAGCTGTAGAAGTGGAAACTGCGAGCAGATGTCTTAAAACCTAAGTTAGTGTTCCACAAACTACTGGAGACTATATACTATTTCATGTCTCATTGTTAAAAAAAAAAAATAAAATCCTTTTGTTGAGTTTAATTGGTACCATTCACTCTCTTCTGTTGTTTCTCATGTATCTAGTCACATGCAATGAAGTTTTGTGAAAGATACAACTTTGCATCAAAACCTCTGCAATTTCTGCTTAAACTGTTGTTCAGATTTCATGTTACACAAATATTTTGATTATTTGGTGCTCTCTTTTTTTTTTTGGAAACCTATAAATGTTATGATGTATGGTCAACTATAGATGTACTCACTGTGCAGGTGCTTCAGTTATGACAAAGAATAACAACACTTCCCAAAAGACTGAGCTTTGACTGTGTTGAATAGATGACTCTCATAAACTATTTATTTAATCCCAAAATTAATACAAAAAATCAAAATGATGAATCTGTATATAGTTTGTGCTTATTTAGGCGAGTGCCACAGTCAATATTCCTGAAAAGAGAGTCCACATTGCCCATTTGTATCATGCATATACAATAGATTTATGGGACAGTGTCATCTGTGGGTTAATTTGAGTTACCTTAATTTTGAGGAAACCAAGATAACTGCTTCAGACAGACAAGTTAAAAATGAAGCTTTTAAACTGGATAAAGTCAAAACCTAATAAGGGAAAAATAAACTCTAGATAGTGAGGGAATGTAGTGAGGAGCTAGTCCTCAGGCAACAAAACACTGAATACTTTCTCTTTCTGCATCCATTAGTGTTAATCTATCCATTAGTGTTAATCTTTGCATCAGCTTTGATGCATACTGCATCTGGCAGAGTAATAGCAGAACCAGACATAAACCTGCAGGTAATTTACTGACATACATTATACCTATGGATGACATTCTTGGATCTGCACCCTCCTTTTTTCACCTTCTCTTTTGGTAGGGATGTTCATGTTTTCCAAAAAGGTAGAGTGCATTTTAAACATTTCACAGCATTTTGATTGGCCGTCTTTTTAAACAAGATGGTTCAGGTTCTGACTTCAAAGCAATTTTGAGCATTTCCTGCTAAAAAAAATTACCTCCCAAAATGAAAGCCATGTGATACTAGAAGTTTCCATGGATAAAAAATCTGATTTTTTTAAAGCATGTACTTCATACACTGTTGGACCTGTTCTTGAGTATAACCATTCATATTGTAAACCCTTTACTTAACTTGAAGACATCCCACAGCTTGTGACGTTTGCTCTTGCATTTTTGTGTGATATGAAGTCCCTACCTGTTAAATTTGGTTATTTTAGTATCAGAAGAGAATTAACAAATTGTATCTATAAGTAGGTGTCCCAGAAGTTTTTTAATATTGTGGTAAAACTTTCATGAGGCACCCCGAGGTATAAACTGATAAATGAAGGAGCATGCTAAAGAATTCACTGATCCCCTGAATAGATCTTTCTGTAAACTCAGGATCATGAGATAGATGTTCTTGCCGTGGGTTTTTTTAAGTTGCTAATGGCTGGGATAAGGAGATAGGAAATTATGGTGATCCTTAATCATATATATTCACAAATGTTGAATTAATGTTGACAGTTGTATATCTTACGATTCATGCCACTGTTGATGGCTTAGGAACTTCACAGTTACTGAAGTACCGTATCTTTCTAGAGCAGATATTACTAATCAGGAGGATTATACTAAAATGAGTGAAAGTTTGATAAAGGCAAAACTCTTGCATGGGCATAATCATTTCAGTTTGAGAAGTGATAAATCAATAAAGCAAAAATATTGTTACCAAAAGATTTTCATCTACTCCTTTATCATGTACATACCTGTGAAATTTTTCAAAAAAATCACAGTATTAGTCCTGTTTGAGTAAAAACGGATCACAACAAAAGTAATTGCAAAACATAGTCAGAATTTATCAGGAGTCATCACACTGAGATACATTAGAAAATAGTTGATCTCTTTGTTTCAAGGGAAGAAGAAAAGGATTTTTTTTTTATTTTTTTTTTTTTATTTTTACCATCATCTGCTCTGGTTTCAAAATTTTTCCAAGTTGTTTGGTTTCTTTGGTTTTGGTTTTGGTTTTGGTTTTGGTTTTTTCCTCAAGTATCTTAGATGGATGGTCTTCTTTGAACAAATAACGAAAATTTCTGTTAAATCTATTTTCTTTAATGCAGAAATTAAATAAATAAAAGTATACCCCAAAGGTATTTTGTTTTGTGTTGTGTTTTTTTTTCACGTTTAGACTTTCAGTTTATGAAATTCTATTTTCACGGTTTTGTTGTTTAAGAATACACAAAGTTGGGAACAGTTCCAGCTCACAATGAAGAAATCACTGTACGTCACTGAAAAAAAAGGTGAAACTCTGAGCACTGTCACATGGAGAATCATAGAATCATAGAGTAATTTGATTGGAAAGGACCTTTAAGATCATCAAGTTCAAACATCCCTGACCACTACTAAACCATGTCCCTAAGCACCTCATCTCCCCGTCTTTTAAATACCTCCAGGGATGGTGACTCAACTGCCTCCCTGGGCACCCTGACAGCCCTTTCAGTGAAGAAATGTTTCCTAATACCCAATCTAAACCTCCCCTGGCGTAACTTGAGGCCACAAGTTAGATCAATTAATTCTGTTTTTTTCTAAAAGTGAAAATACTTCAGAACATCAAACACATGGATTTAACTAATTGATTTACACCCTGGAGAAACACTATTGGACACAAATGCTTACTAAGAGGCAATGCGTGAAATGTCACCCATTGCTTCTGCATACAATAAGCTATTTTTTGTTAAGGATAAACTATATGTTATAAAAATGTATAACTGTCTATATTGGATAAGGCCAAAGATTAATTTATCTGAGTATTATCATGCCAGCAGTGGTGAAATGCAGATGCCAAGAATAAATTACAGTGTGTATATAGAGAGAGACAGAAACATATTCAAAACCCCAAGTAAGCAGTAATAGTTTATGATATTCTCCCAGCCTCCAACAGCTGTTGTCTCAGTTACATCCTGAAACAATGGTCATATTTTTGAATTGCACAGTCCTTTTTGTTTTCCATATAGTTTCTCCAGTTGCCCCTTGAGTTCCTGCAGACTTTTAGCACTCCTAAGTCTTCAGCCAAAGAAGGAGCTTTACGGCTTAACTACAGACTGTCAAGAAATACTTGCTTTTCTTCTTTCTAAACTTGCTACCTAGTACTTTTACCTGCTGCTAGTGTGTGATTCATAAGGAACAGTGAACAACTGATCCTTCTTCACAGCTCTATATGAATATAGTGATATCTTTTTTTCTTTTTTCTTTTAAGGTTGCTGACATCATTTTAATTTATGTGTATAATGACTTACCTTGATAAGAATATTGTTCCAGGGAGATCTTACTGAAGACTTTCGGTTCCTAAAAGGGGTTTATAAGAAAGATGGGGACAAACCTTTTAATAGGTCCTGTTGTGATAGGACAAGCAGTAATAGTTTTAAAGTAAAAGAGAAATTTTTTACGATGAGCGTGGTGAAACACTGCATCAGGTTGCCCAGAGAGGTGGCAGAAGCCTCATCCCTGGAGACACTCAAGGCCAGGTTGGATGGGGCTCTGAGCAACCTGATCTAGTTGAAGACGTCCCTGCTCATTGCAGGGGGGTTGGACTAGATGGCCTTTAAAAGTCATCTTAAAGATGACCCTTCAAACCCAAACTATTCTATGATTGAATGCTTCTATATATATCTATGAACATTAACATGTGGTTATGTTTTAGAAATGTAAATAGCAATCTTTTGCAGAGACTAGATCCCCATCTTGCCAAGTTGTCTTTTCTCTTCCAACCATTTTGCACTCCACAGGAAATGTAAAATGCAATGGTGATCAGAGGATTACACTGCGTAAGTAAACTGTTTACTGGCCTTAACCTGCTGTAGAGGGCATGAAGCATGTTGTCTGTCTGGAGGCCATGAAATAAATGGAACCTGAGTAAATTACCATTCATTTTTATTCTGGAGAGACAGAAGGGGTCCATTATCACCTTATGTCATGAGTTGTTATGATTAGCTATGTTTGTAGGAGGCTTGTTTTGGTTTACTATGACCTATGTGAGCTCATTTAGCATTTTTTGCAGCTAAATTGTCAGGTTTAGGATTTTTCCCCAGCTTTCTGTACATGAACAATAATATTTATGGTTTGTACAGTTATAAATGCAGTATAAGAAATGAGGATATTAAATATATATTTTCTTCTATAAATGAGAGAAGAGAGAATAAAAAGGTTACCAAAACAAAATAAAAATAAAACAATGAATCAGAACATTTTCTTTAAAAATATATATTTCTGGACTCACATAAAATCAAGTACTTTGAAAGAAAGAAAATATAAAGAATTTAGGCTCAAACAGTTAAAACAGACATCTTTAAGCAACAATAGTGATATTATAAGACTCAAGTTTCTCCTGAACTGAGATGGTTAATCTCATTTAAGATCACCCTTCCTTTCCCTTCCTGGAATGGACCAGAGTCACTCCCACAGAGACTAAGTAGTTGAGATATCAGTAATCTCGCTATAAAGAATTCAGATCTGAGCTCTGAAACAGAACTTGTACACAGCATAAAATCTTGCTGGCTAACTTCCAGCACTTAAAGAGCCTCAAAGCTTTTAACAGGAGCAGCAAAGAACTGACTTGCAGACAGCTAATGATTTGGTTTCCAGACAAACAAATCCATTTGGGAAATGGCAAACCAACTGTCTTTAAAAGGCTTCCAACAGTGTAGGTCACTATACCATATCTAATGGAAAGGTCATCTCTTAGGAAAGGTTAGAAAACACTGAGAGCGTTCCACTTTTTTACTTCAGATCATTCCATGGAAATGGACCGCAAAATGAATGGAAGGAGATGGTTCAGCTACACGGCTACATATCCTGATTGCCTGGCTTATCGGGAGAATGCGGAGGTTTAGCACAGAGAGACGTATGAACTGGGAAAAAGAAGATATAAACACCAGTACAAAATGTGTATTTTACTGTTGCCGAAAAAACAGCAATTGAGGCTGGCTGCCTGTTAATGCCAACACATTGTTAGCAAAATGTTTTATTTAAGTTGGATATGTGCAATTATTATTATTAAAAAAAAAAAAAAAATATGTTTTCTAGTAAGAACATTTTAAATGTTCCTATTTTTATTGGTTCTCAGTCCAAAGTTCATACCACACATCTCCTTACTTTTTGCCCTGTCCCCCAAAAGTCAGAAAAGCTGTCTCTTTACTAAAGGATAAAGGATAAAAAAATTACCTGTGAATACTAAATTGTCTCTGGATGCTCTAGAGCAATTTTCACCTTCCAGCAGCTATGCAATTAAAATGTGAATCTCCCGGTATATCTCAGGTCCAGAAAATTTTTAAATATATGGCTTGCTATCAGACGATGAAATAATAATGGACAAAATCCATGGAAAATGATACGTATTTTCATAAAATCCAACAGTGAACCTTTATGAACCTCTCTTCTGTTTTGCAAATGTTCCTATCCTATACCACAGATCATTTTTATTACTTAAGTCTTGCTTCCAGACAGTAAGGGTCATTTCCAGATCATACAAAATCAGTTTCTTGAGGTACAATGTCATTACTTGTCCTTTGGTGGTTTTTTAGAGAGTACTCTAGATTCTTTAACATGCATGGTCCTCATTTTTTTCTGATTCATAAGCCATGAACTGCTTTTGCTAAGTATTTCATGTTTTTGGATCTCTGCCTGTAAAGTTCTTACATTTTATCTCTGATGATATTAATCCCGTACAATTCCAGACTAGAGAAGTAAAAAGGAGAATCATTTTTTGATGAGAGTATTAAATTATTCTTTGCTTGATTCTTTATGATAAAGATTGTTTTATATCTAATTTTCACTTGTGAAAGCCAAAAGGGCTTCACATATTGAAATCCACAAGGCTAATAACATTTTCTTCAACATTTCAAATTCTAATGAGAAATAGACATTTTATATCACTTGTCACACATATATTTTAATATATATTTTGGATACTATTATATAATGATATATGCTTTTCAATGTATATTTTAATGAAAAAGATGTTATTTTAAAGACAATTTAGAAGAAGGAAAGAAAACTTTTAGAAAAGAAAGAAATCTTTTTAATATCTTACTGTGTGCCAAGTCTTAGTTATAGAAAGATGATGAAGCTCACATCTTGAAGATTCTTCAGGGATGATAGTTAAAATTAATTGGATTTGTTTCAAAATCAAAGGCATTTTAAGATTCATTTGCATAATATGCAAATATTAAATTCTATATTCTTGAGAGTATGTGACCAGAACTACTGTGTGAGAAAGCTTTGAATTATTTACAACTTAAACATAAGATTTTTTTGTCTTTATGATTTTTTTTTTCCTTTAAATTGTTATGGTTTCTTCAGATTGAAAAAAGAAAAGAAAAAAACACACTAATGACTTTTCACTAAATAATATTGTTAGTGGGAAGGATGTCAGAAGAGAAATTACATAGTAAATTTGCATAATTTAAATGTTCTCTTTCAATGGTCATTTGTACTGAGTAAATAATTTTATATAAATAATTATTAAAACTTTCTGCTATTTAGTCCTTTCATAATACTCACCAGGTTCTGTTATTCAAAATTCACTTTTTTCCAGAGAGAATTTTTTAGGCTGAAAGTTATTTTAATCAAAATAATTACTTTTGAATTCATAATGGAGAATTCTCATGTAATGGTATTAGGTAAATAAATTATACATCATTATTTGTATTTCATATAAATGTACATACGTAATTTCTTTATGAAAGTAACTGGTATACTTTGAATTTCAAATAGCAGTCTGACTAACAGTAATAGCTTGTGTTATGCTAGTTATGCCATTTATACACATGAAATTCAGATTACTCTAAGAAATACTATAGGTGAATACAGACTGAAAAATCTCTTCACTGGAAGTACAGGCATATGAATACTAATTTCTATGAACAATCACACTAGCATATATCAAACATAAATATCTAGAGAAAGTACATGTAAAAGAGCTCTGGAATTGAAACGTGAACCTAACTCTATTAGAGTTGTCCCTATTATTCAATCAATACTTGCTTTGCACTCTTCAAGCCAGTTCGTTTTCCCATGAGGTGTACAAATATTTGACATATATTTTAGTCCCTTCATAGTCAAGCACTTCTTGTGCATAGGAGTAAATAACTGTCTACATTCTTTAGCTTAGGAGACTTTGCTTCCCACCCTTATGGATTAGGTGTAATGCTTTATTTCAGTTAAATAATTGAGCCAAAGCATAACATCCATCTCTTTCAGTTTCCTTCTCTTTCAGGTAATTTCCCAAATAGATGTCAATGGTGTTTCTTCAGTGTCTTCCTGCACAACCCTGGTTCCTTTAAGTTGTTATTCAAACCTGTCTTTGAACTAAGTTTTCTTGAAATGATAATGCTACTCATGAGCTATCATTTTCCCCTGAGTCTATTCAATCCTGTATCATATGGGTTTGAACTTTAACTGTGGAAAAATGGAAGGAAAGGGGGACTGCATATCTTTCATGCCAAATATTTATAGTTCCTTACATTTTCCATATTCCTTTGGCATTTTTGAATATTATTGGCAGTGATAGCAAAGGGATTGGGGAATAGGTATATCAACATAAGATTGCATTTACTCCTTAATGCTTCAGCTGTGAGCATTAGATGATGGTTTATTTCACAGTATCACTGTTTCAGCAGCTTTCTGCATCTAGTTTCTTGGTCACTATTGAATTTTTTCTTCCTTGTCAGCACTATGGATTAAGTCTTTGCTCTGCATTGTTCTTTATGAATCAATACGCAACTTTATGAAAAGATTTAAATATTTGGTTTAAGTTTTATGATCTAAGACGTGGACATGGCTTTATGTTATGAAACTATTTCTTTTATTCTTCAGTAGATTTCAATATGGATTATCTATCATTACTGCTGTTACTGCCCGATGCTAGAAAACTGAATACTGGAAGTTCATCTTACAGTCTTCTGTTATGCCTGGAAGGTTTTACCTCTGTAATTTGAATGAGTTAGTACACACTAAAAAAAGATTCCTTTAGTATTTAATCGTATTTTGCTGTTTCCCCCAAATCCTTTGGAATTGAAAATTATTGAATGATATGTTTACTTTGGGAGCGAGAGGGGGCAAGAATATGTTAAAACATTTGAGGGCTTGTATTAAACAGGGTTTTAAGTATCATCTTTACCAAGAGGTCTAGATGTGCAAAGTACAGTGTCTAATATTAAAAAAGAAAAACAAAAAACCCCAACAAAAGTGAAACAAACAAAACCCTAAACAACAAATGGGTTATGTAAAAATGTAATACACAGATGCACTCGCAATGCCCTGGTCTTTGACTACTTTCCTTCATTCTGTTTTGGAGGGAGGAGGACTCAGTTTCTCTATGAAGCACCCCAGTAAGGCAGCCCAGGCTGAAGAGTATAGCAGGAAAGCAACAAACAACTCCAGTGAACAAATGGTGTAGAGGCTGCAAACTTATTCAGCACTTGGAACACACAGGAGACCAGAAAAACCCATCTTCTTAACCAGAACAGTCTTCATGTCTCAGGTTTTCCCACATTGCTCTTGCACTGTGTATCAGTGTTACTCAGGAGATTGGTGCTATGTGGGGATTGACACCCAGTTTATACTTAGCTGCCTGTTGGTGAGCACTTCTTTTCCATTAAAATGTTGATTAAAACAGGCTGTTTTTCAATCCATATTAGCCTTCAGTTTGACTTAAGTTAATCTGCTTTAGTCAATATTGCAATGGCCTGGGAGTCTGCACTTTATCAGCTGCTATTGCTCAAAGAGGGTGTAGTGACTTCTGAAACTTTCAAAAACAATCACAAACAGGTAGAAGGACACATCTCAAGATAATTACACCTTCAAACAGTAACAAATATTTGTGTCATGCTAAGTAGTGTCACAGGCCTTACCAGTGCTCCAGAGGTGAAAGGTTTCATCTGCCACTACCTTCCCCTACACTCCAGCTAATCCCTGTTATTTCTCCTTACATAAAAGTGACTCTCCACACTGAAATGTCACATGCAGGAGTGTCACCATAATTTCAGAGAGCAATGACATTTGAATGCAAATGAACTGGCATTTAAAGGCCTTGAAGCGTTATTTGAGGAAGACTCTGTTTTAGACAGCATATAACGAAGCCCATGCTCCTGGAAATTAGTAAATCAAAAACCACTAAACCAGCTAGGACTTTGAGATAGTGCTTACAAGATGTTCAGTACAAACGAGGATAAACTTTGCAAAGTAAGGAGTGTCCTATATACAACAGATTAAACTAGTTGGGGCACCGGATCTTAAGTGGTATATGCTCAACAAACTCTCCTTTCAAAGATGCTCTGGCAAGCTTGAGTAAGTCTCTCCAACAACAGAGGAAGTTAGAAATTTAATTTATATTTAGGCAACCATGTCCCATTATTGATCCTTTGTGGCTCAGCCTCAGAGATTCAAATGGCTCAGCTTCCCATGGAGAAAGGAAACCTTACTTGACCTTATAATTTATATTAGAATAAACTATGTTGCAAAACAGAGCAGCAGCTCAGTAATACCATAATGAGACATGAATTAGATATCCAAGATCTCTAAAAGAACTGTTTGAAAAATTATTATTACTTTTCTTCAGGAAATTTCCCCCTTTTTTTTTTTTTTTTTGGTTAAAAAATCTCACAATTATTCTGATTTGGAAGTGTAATCATGAAGCTTATGGAAGCTAGGGAAGCAAATCTGTGAGTCTTGCACTTCTAGTATATTGCACATGTTGTGTTTCCCAATGATACAGTATTTTCTGAGATGCCACAGTTTCCCCCCTGAACCTGCAGAGACTGTGATAGGAGTCTGATACATATTTCTACATTGTGACCAATAAAAGAGAATGGGGTTAAAAGACATATAAATGGTACTTCATAGAATCATCATAGAATCATAAAGTAGTTTAGGTTGGAAGGGACATTCAAAGGCCATCTAGTCCCAACCCTCCTGCAATGAGCAGGAACATCTGCAACTAGATCAGGTTGCTCAGAGCCCCATCCAACCTAACATTGCACGTTCCCAGGGATGGGGCTTCTATGACCTCTTTGGGCAAACTGTGCCAGTGCTTCACCAGCCACATTGTAAAAAATTTCTTCCTTATGCCTAGTCTAAATCTACCCTCCTTTAGTTTAAAACTGTTATCCCTTGTCCCAAAACAGCAGGAGGCCCTGCTAAATATTTCTCCCCATCTTTCTTATAGGCCCCCTTTAAGTACTGAAAGGCAGCAGTAAGGTCTCCCCGCAGCCTTCCCTTCCCCAGGCTGAACAGCCCCAGCTCTCTCAGCCTGCCCTCACAGCAGAGCTGCTCCAGCCCTCGGATCATCCCTGTGTCCCTCCTCTGGCCCCGCTCCAACAGCTCCGTGTCTCTCTTGTGCTGAGGCCCCAGAGCAGATGCAGCACTGCAGGTGGGGTCTCACCAGAGCGGAGCAGAGGGGCAGAACCACCTCCCTCGACCTGCTGCCCACGCTGCTGGGGATGCAGCCCAGGGGACGGTTGGCTTTCTGGGCTGTGAGTGCACGTTGGTTGTTCACGTCCAGTTTTTCATTCACCGGTATCCCTGAGTCCCTCTCAGCAGGGCTGCTCTCAATCCTTTCATCCCCCAGCCTGTATTGATACTAGGGGTTGCTCTGACCCAGGTGCAGGACCTTACATTTGTTTTTGTTGAGCCTCATGAAGTTCACCTAGGCCGACCTCTCAAGCTTGTCCAGGTCCATCCCTCTGGATGGCATCCCATCCTTCAGGCATGTCCCCCACACTACTCAGCTTGGTGTCATCTGCAAACTTGCTGAGAGTCCACTTGATCCCACTGTTTATGTCATTGATGAAGATATCCTATCAAATTGTCTCTTCTCATTTATAACATTGGTCCCTACATAATTAAAAATATAGGACAACAGGAAGTGCTATTAAACCCATCAAGGTCCCTCAAACAAGTGGAACTGTCAATGCAGGTTGATTTCTCTGCAATTAAACCTACCTGCTTGCCATTCCTGTACACAGCCTGTGCAGGATGTTTAGCATGGTTGCATGGACCAACATTTACCTTTCCAAGACAAACAAGGAGAGACATGACTGATATCATAGGGACAGGATTAGGAGTCTTAAATAGTATAGCTGCCAAAGTACTCGTAAATAAACTGAGCACAACAATAAGTGGTTTAAACAAATTAGGACACCCATTGCAGTTTTCTCTATTAGCATTGGGAACTAACCAATGGCTCTAATCTGATATATTGCCTCAGTGGGAAAAGATTAATGAAGGGACCACCAACTGATTGTAGATACCCTTGGTGCAGCCCAAAATAATGTTCCTTTAGCTCTTAGCTGTAACCAAGTTCAAGTGTGGATGCAATCAACAGTAGCAGCAACTATAAGAGAAGGTAAAGAGGGCACTTTACCCACTGAAATTCAAAAGGTAATCTGGGGTAATATGACTGAATTTGAAAGGGAATTCCAATCCTGGTGATGTCAGGAGAGGTCCCTGGGGACTGGAGA
>JMFS01071763.1:0-24710 GCA_000699545.1 Podiceps cristatus
AAGCAGCTCTGCGGAGAAGGACCTGGGAGTGGAGGGCAAACTAGCCGAGTCAGCAATGTGCCTTTGCAGCTAGGAAGGCCAACAGCATCCTGGGATGCAGTAAGAGCATGGCCAGCAAGTGGAGGGAGGTTCTCCTTCCTCTCTACTCTGTCCTGGTGAGGCCCCATCTGGAGTGCTGTGTCCAGTTCTGGGGTCCTCAATTTGAGAAAGATGAGGAACTACTGGAGAGTCCAGCAGAAGCTACAGAGACGATGAGGGGACTGGAGCATCTCTCCTGTGGGGAAATGCTGAGGGAGCTGGGGCTGTTCAGCCTGAGGAACACTGAGAGGGGACCTCATCAGTGCTTATAAATATCTCAAGGGTGGGTGTCAAGAGGACGGGGCCAGACTCTTTTCTGTGGTGCCCAGCAACAGGACAAGGGGCAACAAGCACAAACTGGAACACAGGAAGTTCTGTCTGAACATGAGGAAAACCTTCTTTGCTGTGAGGGTGACAGAGCCCTGGCACAGGCTGCCCAGAGAGGTGTGGGGTCTCCTGCTCTGAAGATATTCAAACCCGCCTGGACGCGTTCCTGTGCAGCCTGCTCTGGTGACCCTGCTCTAGCAGGGGGTGGGCTAGGTGATCTCCAGAGGTCCCTTCCAACCCCTGCAGTTCTGTGATTCTGTGAAATATATCTTAACTGGCCAACCCAGGTTAATAAACACTGTAGTGTGAACTACTAGAGCTAAACTTATTTCTTAACAGCTTCCTGAATTCCCCTTGCAGTGAGACACCCCTAAAGTATCTTTTTAAAAATGAAAGAAAGGATTGCTCCTTTTTGTTTCCCAAAGATAGCAGGCGATAACACATCGAAGTTCAGGGGAGATCTGCATAGAAGGTAAACACACCTTCAGCTCACAGGTTCACCTCTCTCCTCTGGCTGAGGTACGCCATTGACATCCATATTTACGCGTTTCAGAGGGTTTCTGGGGAGACATTCAGTCTTCCTTATTAAAGCTGTTCTACAACAAACAGTTTCGTGATGCATACTGCAGGGAGGATGACCAAAGCCCCCCAAAAGCACATCTGCCTGGCCCTGGCTAGGGCCAACAACCTCACCCTAGCAAACCTGGACTCCGAACAGAAACGCATAGAGCTGGGCAGGGACTGAAACAATGACCACTGCTTTGGGAGCGTGTGCTCTCCAAGTGGCAGGGGTTAAGACACACTTCTTTTCAGGGCATCATCTTTTGTCATATAAGGATGAACCTGCTTCGCATATTGGCTGGTTCAGATCCCATTTGGAGGCCATCCTCCAGGAGCCTGGGAAGCAAACTCAGGATTGAAGGCTCCTCTCCGAGATTCAGATACTTAAAATCCCTTTGACGAAGGGGCCTTTCTGTTTATTCCCATTCCGTTGCGTTATCCTGGACGTCTCACCAGCGCGGGCAGCAACCCGAGGAGCTGAACACTTGGCAGGATAACGGGAACGCCGAACTGTTGCTTGATGCCACCTAACGGCAGAGCAGCACCGTTGTGCATTGGTACCACCAAACGCACGCAGGAAGTCGCGTCCCAGAGGTCTTGTTTATTATGAAGCTGCGACAACCTACCTGAGTACCACTACTTTGGGGGGGGAAAAAAAAAAATAAATCAAGCAAATTAATTAAAAAAAAAAAGTTTGCAAACTAAACCAGGCAGAATGTCTGTTTTAGCAACTTCAGCAATCTCTTACCATTATGAAAGCAGAATTAATGAAAATAAATTTACTTTGGGTGTAAATTTAGCATGGAAACATGTAGGGGTCACAGTGCTTGTACGTTTCTTCTCAAAGGAAAATTCATTCATTCCAAAATAAAATGTGTGGAAAAAATGTCTACTCATCTTGGCTCTCCACATTCAGGAATAATTTAATTTGGCAGAATTTACTATTCTTACTGTTCTTCTGCATCATATCCAGCTACTACTCATAGAGCATTCTGAGGTTAAATTAATAAATGTGCTACCAACATCTCCAAGATGTCAGAATACCTGCAACTGCTAAGGTAGGAAGGCTCTCAGTCCTAAAAGATGCAGGAATATTGTCTTCAGAAGCAGTCATGCTTCATGATTTTTTTCCTATTGATAGGAAAATATGTGTTCCTATTGATAGGAATATGTGTTCCATAACAATCACACTATATTGAAATTTTAACACCTGCCTCTTCCTGCCTCAAATGACAGGTACATGCCAGCGTCGTGGATCTGCACCCTCTCAAACGGGCTATGTGACCTGAGCTGAAAGCAGTTTTAGCTAAGAGAGAACATCATTTTTATACATCCCCAAAAATTTAATTCAATAACAGACTCTAGTTTCTCTTCCAAATTAAAAAATCCAGCCAACATTATCTAGGACTTCTGGTTTTAAAAATTATTTTAAGGACTCAGGAACTATACTCCGGACAAGACAGAGGTAAAGTAAAGCACCAACCGTTCCTTTTAAGCAAACAATTATGCAAGTCATTTTACTAAGCAAGCTGCTAGCCTCAGCGTAAAGGACAAATCTTGAAACCAAACAGAGTGACTATCAAATGGAAGCCTTCAATTTCCTTACAGGTGCTATTAATACTAAACAACATATGTAACATTAATTTCTGAAATCCGAACTGTTTTGCAAATGTATATAAGCTTTAATATATCTCTCATGTTGGACAGCAGAAAAGACAAAACAGAAAAGCACCTCAACAGTTCAGCCTGTTACGAACATTAACAGCCTGTTACTAACATTTAACAAAGTTTCTAAAAAGACACTGGTGCACATTCCAGGGGAATTTTCTTGCATTAAAAAAGTCAAAACGGACTCTATTGTTTTCTTTCTTTAAACAAAAACCTTGTGTAAACACCACGTGTTTTTGAAATTCTGACCAGCTTGGCTCATGGTTACCGAGTGAATCAGGAGCTGAACTCAGCAGTTGGAAAGTGTCTACTGCAGGTCCTTTGCTCAGAGCGCTGCATCTCTCCTTCCTACCCCCATCTACAGCCCAGCACCGCACACAAAGGTTTAACTGGTGCTGATCTCCAATTAGACCCAGTCAGATCAGCGTAACATTTGATCATCTGACCATCTTCCCTCCACAAACTGTCCACTCTGATGTCTTTAATCCAATGCATAAAAGAGACCTACAGCTCTGAGAACCATGTTCCTGTCACCTCCCGTAGCCCTCCTTCCATCTTTGTAAGTGAATTTGTCTCAATTCATACAACAAACTCTTGGGAGAAAGGACTGCATAGCTGTATACCTTATTCTTTCATTCAAGTTACTAACAGAATTAGTAAAGGACAATTTCCCAGCAGTAAACTAGTTATACCAACTAAGGTCTTTATACGGTAATTAAAAGGACAATAAAAGTAAATTATAAGAACACAGAGCCTCTGGCAATTAAAGCCTTGGACTATTGAAAATCACTAGATAGAATGAAGGAATAACAACCAGTCACCCACATCTTCGCTGAAACAAGTATTATTGTAATTGTTGTACGTGAACAGACAGTATCTGCTGATAAACGATTTCGAAAGACAAAACTAGCTTGACTTTCTGACATCGCTGAATGCGGAAGAACAAGCATATTAATCACAGCTCAGTCTCGCAGACAGAAGGCTCACATAATTTTCTTGGTGAAGGAATATTTCGTATAATCTTAAAATAATTGCCTGAGACTTCTGTGGAATTGATGTCTCAATTTATAACAGATCTCAATTTATAACAGGACATTAGCTAGCTTTTCCTTTAAGCCCAGAATATATTTCAAACACACGGCCAAGGCAAGAAAAAAACAGAAGGACAGAAGAAGCAGGTAAGTCTTGGTATGACAAGGGCTTTGAGTTTAAAGGCTCTTCTATTGTATCTGACTTGGTTACTGGGCAAAACTATACCTAAACAAACAATCGGCATCATCTTCTGATTCTTGTTACAAAAACTTTTGACGTTGCTCAGTAGGCAGAATCAGATCTTTATCTTTCATCCTCAACAAAAGTGTAGGTAACTAACATCTTTCCCTGTTTACAAACTTGGCAATATTTCAAAACATGAAGCTGATGTTTTAAGCAATTGTTTTTCCCTCCAGCAATGAGAACACAATACACTCCTTATTAAACGTTCCGTAGTATGAAGTAATCGTGCAACTGCAGCCTGAGGACATAGGCTAAAGAAGGAGTGTAGGCAGAGTCCTATTAGACTAGCTAGAAAAAGCATGAATTTTCATATATACACGTCCTTATCCAGAACTCATGCACCTGAAAACTTGTCAACTTTTCTCAGATATTCTGTAAGCATAATAATAAAATGTCGTTAAGAGGTGAATTCTACTGTCAGTCTTGCCTAGCATGTAATTTATGCATGGTAGCTCCTAACTAATCATCTTTAACTGTAGGAAAATAATGATTTCTTGGCAAAATAAGAAATTGCAAGGGATTGCATGTTCAAAATGATGATTTATTGATGTATTTTTAATCATGTAGCTCCTTGCAAAGATACATTTTATAAATTATGGAACAAGTATAGTCCTTTCCACAGCTTTCACATTTTGGTCCTCAAGTCCAGGTCAGTATTTTGAAATGAGATGTTCAAAGGTAGATTATGCAAAATGGCTTTAAAAAACTACACTAAAAAGCTTCAGTTCTTTCAGAATCCAAGATACATACATAATAAATGGCATTACAGTGTCTGTACTACACCCCCTAAGCGATATAGGCAGGAGAAGCAGCGCACAGTACCTGCACCAAACCTCAAGGTACACTTCATGATTAGCGGTACACAGCACCTGAACATCTACAGCAGCCTCAAAATTTATCTTAGTACAACAAACGCTCAAAGGATTTACAGCATCTGTAGAAAGGTGAGACGAAGGGTTGTAACACTTTACAGTCACGTCCAAGGGAGTCCTGCTTACCTGCGCATTCAGACCTGGCCAACGCACAACCAGTGCACAACAGCATTTCACCACTGCACTGCGACACCTCCCAGGCAGAGCTACGTACCCTGCAAACTCGTCCTACAGCACAAGAGAACAACTCTCCCCTTCGTGCCCATCCTGTCGAGGAGACAGGCTCCATGGAACTTCTATCAAGATCAAATCACATTTATGACCAACTGACATCACTGCATCGGTGGGGATGTATCTCTGCAGTTAAATTTTATGCTTCATGCTTCCTTGCCCTTGATGGTTTTTTCTTAAGGTTGATGTTGACAAAATGCCAGATCTTAAAGGCGAACAAAATAGGTTTAATTTAAAGAAAACATTTATTTGAAGTTCTTTTAACTCACACAGTTTAACAGATATAAGACAACTTTCTCCCCTTCACTTTTCAAGCCTTCACCAGAGACCACACACACTGTCCCATGGACAGTGAAATTTTCCTGTAACAATTCCTTTTGGACAAACCAGTGTCCAGGCGGATGAAGACTCACATTTTAAGCAGACCAATTTATAAAATCTGTTAAAAAAACCCAAAACAAAACAAAACAATCAACAGAACTTTGTTATCAAATTCTTGTCACAAAGCAAAGGTGTTTAATACTCACAACCTTGATCTCAAAACAAAACCCCAGCCATTCATAATCAAATAGAACACACTGCCTTTGAAAAATTCCCCACAATTTTAAAATGTTCCAAATATATACACATTTATAACTTAAGTGCTCATTAGCTACAAACTTTTATTCATGCAAGAGTTGTGAGAGGAAAAGGTGTTTCTCAGAGCGGCTTTTCTGAAAATGCAGTAAAACTCTTCACTCGTGCAAAGAACAAAGGGGTGTACATTTTGTCAATGTCGAAAGTAGTAACAGCTGTTTCACCAGTTGATCTGCAAAGAGTATTGTAAAAGTTAAATCAGACACATGTTGCTGTTTAAGCCCTTCAATAAATCAATCATGTTCCACAGTACAGTGTGTGCACCAAACTACAGCTGGAATGTAAGCATCTTTGGTATTGCCTCGTCTGAAAGCATCTGAACGTTGGACATACCACACTGTATAGAATACACTTCCATTCTAATATCAAAGAAACCAGTTTCCCCTTCCATTCTTATTATTAGCTCCAAGACTTGAAACAGCACATGATGTCACTCAAGTCACCATATTAATATTGAAGTAAAAAATCTCCTTTTGTTTGCTTCACTTAGAACCATGAATTCAGATTACAGAGTGACAGCAAAAACTTGTATGTTTACAAAACTTCAGAAAGAAGAAACCCATGTATTTCCGAACATCAGTGACAAAAAGCATACATCCTCCTAGCTGTGTTTTACACTCATCTTTATTCTAGTTTCAAAAGGACACCACCATACTGAGAGGTACAGCAGAACCTGAGCAGAATAGAAACTGCATGCTGAAAAGAATGTCTGTGACATTGCCACTTCTTCACAAATAGGGTATGAAAATATCTGGTGTTATAAAAGCAATTTTTCAGTTTATGGAAGTTACCTACACTCCCAACCACCAGTGGTTTACTTCCTAGATTTTATATACTTGCAGCTCGATAGCTGAGCTATGTCCCTAATGTCCCCTTAAAAACACTGAATATGGAGATTGAGACTAGAAGACAAGGCCTAAATCCACCCTAAATGCCAATATCAAACACCTGGACAGCCAACTTGCCAGTAATTTAGTGTGTCAGGTGTAAGAACAGTGGCCGTGGCTCTTGCTTGGTTAGTCATCAGAACTGCTGGTCACATGCCCATATTCTGCACTGCTAGACTATGTAAGTGTTACGTTCTCACATGACGGGTGTGGGCATTTCTAGGTTGCACATCCACCGAGGAAAAGAAATACACCATAATGAATGTTTTCCACACTCCTTTACTAGCACCGCACCAAGTCATTCAACCCCTGTTCAGTTCTGAAATCAAACGCTATGCATAAATTCTTTAGACGACTAAAATGCTGCAGTTCTGCTACTTAGGGTACTTCCCATACCATTATAAAAAGGTACTAAAATCTTGGGATTTCTTAAAGTAAAATTTCATTACAATATATCAAATCAGGATGAGTTACTGTTTTCAAAACATTTTCTAAAAGCCTCCTAAGTCTCTCAGTCTTTACATCTTCTGTACTTAGTACTGGACAAATTAGTGTCACCTATGTTTCCACAGTTAAGTAGCCTTCTTTGATCTTATTCTCCAACTTACTTGTAGGTTATGTGACAAGAATGATGCACCCAGACAAGTTTGTTGAACCTCTGGCGCCCACTGGAGCACAACTGCAGTCCTACATGGAAACTGTGATCCGTTTCCTGCGCGGGAACGCGGCGGAAGTACCTGTACTTGTGGTAGTCAATTGGTTTCTGTACAAGGAGGAAAGAAGGTTTATGACCTACAAAGAACACCTGCAACTATTTATCCTAAGGCCCAAGAACTGCGAGGAAAGATTGTTAAACTCTCATACTTAAATGTAAGTACTGGCATTCCTCAAGAATACTTCAATTTAGATGTTAATTATGGAAGAAGTTTTCACAGAAAATAAGGTAAGCGTACAGGACACCACCCAAACTATTCAAACTCACCGTAAAGTAATGTAACACTTCTAACTCTTCTCTTCACAAGTTTCTCTTGACAGACACTTAGTTCGTCAGAAAATTTCGTGATGTAAATAAGTTCCCCAAATCATTCAGAGTTCAATTAATGAATACTGCTTATTTAGTTTTATTTAATGCTGTGGAACATAACTGCACACAGTCAAAACTGATCTCAGAAAATGACTTCTTCATCCTTCCTGTTGTCTGTTAATGATGTTAACAAACTACCTAACAGCACCACACAGGACAATTAAGCCTAAGGGAGAGAACCGTTGCTCAATGTGAACCAGATATGTATCTGTCTTAATAAAAAGATTACTACAGATTTGGAAAAAAAAGTAAGATAAATCACCATTCTTATTTACATTTTATTTTTAAACCATTTTAAAATGAAATTCATTTTTTTTAATCCTCTGGTGTAATGCAAATCTTCATGTGCCTTCAAATACTGAGAAAAAACTTATTTAAAAGCCCCCTCCTTAAACTATTTTTCCTCTATTCTATTTTGCTACATACCTCTTCCTTTTTCTTCATTATTACAGCAAATACTTTGGTTTGATTGTCTGTTTCCTGGGAAAGGCGATAATGGCCGACCAAGATTGCATCCGTTCTGTAAGTTTAAGAGGATAGTGTCAAGGACATAAAAATACCCTGTCTCAAAAAAGTGATGTACTTATAATACAAATATCAGTAATGAAAAGAAGACTGACTACATATCATAATCAAGGAAACTATTTCTTATTTCCATTTAGTTAAGTACCAGGCTCATTGATGATACAAAAATGATAAAAACATTTTGGAAGGTTGCTTTTAATTTTGCCAGACAGGATGGTAAAGATAAGTTAGTCAGTTCTACCTAGCCTACTGCTAAATATTTTCAGACTTCCAGTGAATAGCTCAAACCTGTTCTGGAGTTGCAAATGATTTTCTATGTTTGCTAACAAGTTCGTGCAAACTTCAAAAAGGAATCAAGCAATAATTCAGCCGTATCTCACCAAAATCTTCACTTTCCTTCAAACAGTCAAGGAAATGTGAAAAGGCAGTCAATAACAAAATAGCATCTTGAAAAGGATTCTAAAACCACCAAGCTAACAGCATGTATTCCTATTCATCTACTTCCTTTAAAAGTTTAAAATCACATAACCCACAAAGGAAATCCGAGGACCTTAAAATGAAAGATATCTCTGCATGAAGTCCAACATTTTGCGTAGTTTTCAGAACAGAAATATAAACTTCTGTAACACAATATAAATAACATAGTATTTTTACTGTTTTGCTAAGCCAGGATATAGAAAAAGAAAAAAAGAGTAAACAGAAATTGCCAAGTAAAAGCAAGATGAAAACTGTAGAGACAAAGAAATTGCCAAGTAAAAGCAAGATGAAAACTGTAGAGACAAATATTTTACTTCAATAACCTTGTATTTTTAGTCCGTAAGCGAGGAACTATAGATTGAGGATCTTCGGGAGTTGTTAGCATCATAACTTGACCATCTGGAAAGAATCTCAAATACCTGCAAAAATATAATGAGACAATACAAATCTAGAAAACATAGCCTTTTTCTGTTGAGTTGTGGGGTTTTTTTGTGGGTTTTTGGGTTTTTTTCTTCTTCACAGGATGTTTTGCAGAAGGATAAAGAATTTAACAGGTAACAGGACTTCAAAATACATGAATAATAAAAGACATGATATAACAGAAAAAAGAGATCAAAAAACAAAAGAGAGTTTTGAAGATTAAAAGATCAAGTTATGAAGAGTTATGAAAGAGTCCAGCAGTTTTGTCACCTCTAACCAAAGCAAGAAGGCTACCTTGGAATCAAAACTGACCTCAAGTAAGTTTCTTCATTCCTAGCTTCAACTGAGACAAATGCAACAAAATCTTAATTACAGTACCAGTACAGAATGGACAATGTCATATGGACCATTTCATCTTCTGGGATCCAATCAATTTTTACAGTACTCAGATACTGAGCTGATGTTTGTGAGACTACTAGAAATAGCCATGAGATTCAATGATTTCTATTAAGAGTTTCCAGCCTCAGAAGGAACAGCAGAATGGAACAATAAATGATGGGAGCAGCAAGATGAAGAACAGCAGGAAAACAGGCTGAGGAAATAAATGGCAAGGTATTTACAGCAAGTTGAGAACGCCCAGCCTCTTGATTATTTACAACCAGTTACTAATATGTTAAAAGACAATTCTTGTATATTCACTTGTTTTCCCTTTACTGAAAACAATTATTATGTCAGAACTGTAAAGCAGAAGTGATTTGGGGAAAGAAATCTGTGGAGAAGTATTACTGTTGTTACTGTTTGAAGTTTTATCCACATGAAATGGTGTAACTGAGGATGAAATGTGTTTCTAATTATCATAATAAATCCTATTTCTTAGATCTATTCTCAAAATACATACATAGCTTTACACCCTGTAGTAGTTCCACTGAGTTTTACAGAATGATTAACGTTTGTGTATCAACGGCTGGATTTTAAGAACTTAAGAGAGAAACATTTCACTCACTCATTGCACTACAGTTCTACCTGTAATATTCCACTTGGTGCCATGCTCTATAGAAACCATCAAGAGATTGTTCTCCTTGACGTATGTATTTTGTCTTGCTGATATATACACCTACAGGAAAAGAAGATATATGTATACGAACAAAAGTTAAGTACATAAAATATTTAAGATGAAAAAAACTAATCTAAAACTTTTGAGTTTACTTTTGTTACATAAATACATGGAAGTTTTTATTTTCATCCCCTGTACCCTTCCCTTCTCTTTACAGATATTCTACAGATTCAAAAGCCAAAAAAAAATTCAGATTAGGTCTAACAACAATTTCATAATCATCAAAACCACACAGTTCCTTCTGTCACAGTTCCATACAGTAAAAAAATCAAAACTATTTCCAAAAGTACACCTTACCATCAAATCGAACGCGAGGCCTTTCCAAAAACATTTCCCTCCAAGAGGCATATGGAACAAGTTTATTGCAGCTCCTGCCCCATATTTTCAAACAGACTTGATGCCAGATTTCAGGATCTCTAGTGAAAATGACAAAAACCCTGTTAACTTTCCTGCAAACCTCGTTTAGCTTTTACATATCAAAGGAATACACTCCATTATTTAGTTTGGATGCAACTGAAACTTTCTTGAACAACAATACCTCATAATTAAAAATCATTGACTAATTTACTTAATCCTGGAGTGTTTGAAAGCCACTTCCTCCTGCCAGTGAAATTCAAGAACACAATGCCATTTTCAGCCAAGAACAGTACAACAACATTGCAGCAGCCTGGCACTTCTCTGTGTGGCCATATGAAGATGACAACACAACAGGCAACATTTTGGAGACCTTGCAACCCTTTCAAACAAGGCAGAGCAAGTAAGACTTTCAACAACATTTATTACTACAGTGAAGTCACCTATCTAACACACCATTTAGTGGTGTATTCAAAAGCTGATCAGCACTGTGAGGAGCATAACATGAAAATTGTCGATGGAAGAAAAAGCAAGACATAGTTCTAAATGCACAATTATCAGCCTAAAAACCAAAAACAACCAACAAAAACAAGACAAAAAAACACCCCAAATAACAACCCCCAACAACCAACACAGGCAATTTTGCTCTATGGATTTATTATCCACCTCTACATACTGCTGACATATGCATGAGCATAAAGAAGCTCTTTTTTCTTCCTTAGAGTAGAGAGAAGCTTCACTCTAGATAACATATCTACAATACCTGGCGCAAATGTAAAATCCTCGACAAACAAGAGACAATTGCTCTAATGATCTTAGGTCCAAGTCACTCGAAACCACCCATCGGAAAATGTACATTAGTACTTCCATAGGCAACACTGCAAAGAGAAAAGCAATCCTTGTTAGATGGTAACCTGTAAATCAGTAGCTTACCTGTAATTCCAGGTTTGACCATTACTGAAGTTCTGACTTTCGATAAAAAAATCCGACTTTTTCACATTGTAGCCAGACGCCAGGGTACAAAAAATACATTACCTTTAATTTTAGAAGTTGCTATATATTAGAAAAAGGTCACATAACGGAAGAGCATTAAATTGAGTTGAAAGTGCATTGTGGTATGATGATAAAACACAGGTTTAGACTACAAATATCCACAACTGTAAGGTGTTATACCAAAATTTTCACATCCACAGCGCCTGCAAAGCAGTATTTTCTTCAAACTGGCCTAGTGTGTAACATTACCTCAGTGTGTACTGCTTTAGCATGACAAGCTAAATAAGCTCAGGTCAGGTTCAGTATTAGATAGGAGGTCCTAAGTACAACCTATCCACTATGAAATTGATACGATATCCCTCTGCACTTTGTGGTACAAGTTCAGTGACTGAAAATGGTATCACACAGCATTGTTGTGTTGTGTTTTTCTAATCTAATACAAGATAAGGATGGAATCCTCATCAAAACTCCACAAGTTAATATAATAATTTTCCTAGCGTTAAAAGTTCAGTGAGAAAGCCCTGGGAAATTAAGCTAAAATTCTTTCTGATGACTTTCTACCTCCGTAAGTTTTCTCTGTTTCAGTTGTGTATAATCTTGTTTGCTAATCTTACAGCATCAGGAATTCCACTTCATTTATTTTCAGCTACTGCTGCTTTCCAGACCCATGACTGGAACTCTGTCACCATATGCACGTAAGATGCACTTCATGATTTTACTTAAGTATACCTACTTTGAGATCAAATGGAGAAAACTGCTGAGCAGCACAGAGGTACATTAAACAGTAACCAGTTGTAAATGCCCTGGTAGAGACTGCAATTTAAAAGAATTCTGATTTTTAGTAAAAAAAAAATAAAAGGGCGCTTCTTAAAAAAACTGCACTGCTGCACTCCCACAAATCCAATGGCTCTGGTTTTGCTATAAAATCTGATGAAGCATCATTGGGCACCACTTTTTGTATTCATTTAACACACATCTTGTTTCGTGAATCTGAATCTGACTTAATTCTATGTCTTATTGCTGAGAAGTCATAGATTTGCTATATTGCTTGTAGTGGCAACCATTAAATTAATGATCCAGTATAAACAAAAGTTGTGCAGGTGCATTTATGGCTATGAGGTACAAAATGGTCTCTGTCAATTTAGGAGCAACTCAGTATGTGAACTCCTAGTGTATTGGATAATGCATTTAGATCTCATGAAGAAGTCTCAGGATAACTATCCTAGAACTGAAGCACTGAAAATCATTAACCTCCAAAAACCTTTCTAGCTATGTTATAGAGTCTTCCTGAACCTGAAAACGTATTTGTTGTGAAAATCTGGTACAGGATCAGATAAAAACAGGAAATGCAAAGATGCATATTCTTCACAGAACTACTGTCTCTTATTCACACTTAAGAATTTTAATAAATATTTACAAACCAAACCAACCAACCAACCAAACCCACAACACATTTCATTTTTTCAAACATTAACTGTGAGGAAAACCTGAACACAGTGCAGCAAGTCTGTTTCTAGAAACTGCTACTTTTAAGTACAACTCTGATCCTGAAAAACTTCGTAGTAGTACTACATGGAAAAGCTGTGCAATAAATACAAAATCACATATGAGAAAAAGATCTGTTTAACTCATTACGTGATTTTTTCCTTTACATCTAACTATAAAAGTAAAAAAAGAGATACTGTGTACATTTATTTAAAGGTGGCCTTAGAATGGAGGAGACAACTGTAATAAAGTCAGAGTGAAACATCTCTCTAAATTCTGCCTCTGAACTCTTACAGTATATCTTATCTCATACCTGAGATATGGGTCTGGCTGACATCAACCTCAGGCTGACAGAGTTTGACCGAAGATTCCTGAAGAGTTAACTGCTGCTGGAAATCCGTCAGGAGATCGGCCATTTTGTCATCATCTTTGTTATCCTCAACACTAGAAAAGGGGGAATGCCAACACTATGATATTGGACAAAACATGCTAACAGATGTCCTTATCTTAGCATCAATTTGCTGGATTACCCTCATTCAAGACAGTTGTTTCCTGTATGTTTTTAAAACAATCTCATTTCATCGTATGATAAAATGACTACTGCAATCCTATCAAGTTCATTTCGATTTTAGTGGAACCCATCTGACAGTAACAACTTCTTCATTTAATTCCGGTTCCAGTTCCTTTTTGGATTTGAGAGTTTACTGTTCACTGTTTTTAGTGAAGTCACTGAAGAATTGTTTGATGCCATGAAGAGACAAATCTGATCTTTTACTTTGTCCAAGATAAACCATATGCAGGAAATAAATTATCATCATTAACAGTAAGTTATATTTTGTAATCTTTGTCACCATGTAAGACACTGAAAACAAGCTTTTTTTTACTCTTGCATTATTCACTGAAGAGTAATCCTTAGTGCGTTTATTCATCAACAGTGAAGGAAAACTTTCCTTTAGGAAAACTACTTTTTACCAATTCTGTAAATAGGCAGACACAAAAAATTTCAGGAGCAAGAACAAGATGGCAGAACAGAAGCAATGTGCTTGCTACTGAAGGATTAGTAAGTGATAAAAGAACACTACCACATCAAAAAAAAAAAAAACAACTAAATTTAAGTTACATGTCATAATATGATCCTTCAACAGGTGCACGCTTCCTTGCACTAAGTAACCACAAACGACACAATTCCTCTTGATCTCATCACAAAACCTGACTTGCTAGGCAGGCCAGCTAAGAGACCTTCCAGTCACTTTTTAATAGTATTCAATTCTATCCTAAACATGCTTAATAGAATAAGCTAAGAATATAAGCAAGCAACTAGAAGACCTACCAATGGGTTTTAAAGTATTATAGAAAAGACAATTATGTTTGGGCCTGTCATGACTAAGACCATAGTAAGATGTTGCACTGAATATACCTTCCTTTATTTTGATGAATATGATGGACAGTCTCAGTACCTACAGGCTGCACTGTAAATTGTTTTTTTCAAATGTAATAGTGCAATTTGTTTTTTCTCACAAAGATTATATGAAACACCTACAACAGTAATTCAGAAAGCAAACCCAACACAACTAGAATCTCTTGAAAAGACACAACTCTACAAATATTGCTTTTAAACAACAATTAAGAGTACTGGCTGGTTTTCCCTTACGGTCACATAGCGCTGGGGATTGTGCAGTAACATTTACAAAACTGAATGAAAATTCATACAGTAAATGGCAGACAGGCAGAGAGGCTTAATGAAAGGAATAGAGAAAAGGATGATAAAATAAGATGATAATCCGGAAAAACCCCGAGATTTTTACATGATTGTAGTTTATTATCCAGCATTTTCCCTAGCGCACAAACACACAGCGAGGATTTCATGCTAGCAATGCATTCAGAAACTAAAGTAACAGATGTAAATAAAGCACTTAACTCATCTCACTCTTTTATATTGAGTCAACTGCTGCATTGAAGCTGTACTGCCCTAGGGCAACAGTACAGCTGACAGAGCCAGGACTGCCACACCACAAGGTTGTGCTTTCCTCTTATTCTCCATTCTAAAACTCTTGATTCCTTGTGCAATCAGCAGCATCTATGGCTGCAGTAACTTTAGAAGCTCTGTTTCGTAAGCTTGTCTTCACTACGCTATCTGAGCTATAACTGAAGTTTGGCCCTAACCTGAATCCTGTCCTCAAACATAAGTCTTGAGCTCAAGTTAGGTCAACCTTAAGCCACTACACGTTTGGTGTGTTGAGGCTAGGGGTATTCTGATGCTTGTAACCATGAAAGACTAGACTACTCAGACTACAATCTATGAGCTTCTAAATGTATTGCTCTACTTATTGGAAATGTTCCCATTTGGCTGTGTCAGCACAAGAACAGTAGTATATTCCCTTGCTTAATTACAATGCTTCTTCCATGGTACAAACTTTTACTAACGGATCTTTTTGCCATTTTGTAGATGATCCTAAAGGTGTAATTCATAAATCTGAAAATCACAAGTCAAAAGTAATAAAGTGATTGATGCTTTTTTCATTTTGTTTTGCTTCTGTTTTTGTTTTAAGTAACAACATAACTATTTGTAATCCTTCCACTTGAATTTAACTAGCTCCAAACAAGCCTGTCACCTCCTTTGAACTACAGTACAGGAAAGTCGTCCTTGGACTAATGCATCTGTATAACTTTCTAGGAAGCAGTCTATTGAAATGAACAAGGTTTTCAAATGTTAAGAGACTTACAACTGCGTATCACAGTAGAGCATTCACACGCTTTAGAAACAAAATGTGGGGTTTCAGTACTCCTATGCACTTTATTAGTAAATTTTCATACTTACCACCTCTTTCCTACTCCATCACCATCTGGAGACCGTGTATAGGTGATCTTAAACTCTATGTCAGGTACAAGCTGCATGGCTAGACGGTAAAACTTGATGGCTGAAAATAAAGGTTTAATGTTTAAACATGTCTGATGCCTATACTAGCTTATCAAACCATGGGTTTTTTTTCAGAGACATGGCTTCAGTTAAAGGAATAAAATGGTGGAAAATGCCTTTGCCTGGTAAATCTTATTTAATTTCAACTGATTAGGTCTAAATTCAATCCAGAAGAAAGGCATATTAAGCATCTATTTTCAAAACAAAAATCTTCATGTACTCTTTCAGAATAAAGAGCTCTCTCAGATGTGTTTCATCTTTTACAGGTTTACCTTAACCACTACAAATTCAGTTATGTAGTACAAAATTTTACATTAAAACATTACAAAAACCTTATTTCATTTGTTGCCCAGCACTTACAAACCTTTCTCGACAAGCCATAAAGATTTTAGGCATTATATTAATAAATAACCATGAGGAACGTGAAAGAGTATTTGAAAGATGATGCAAGTACCCAGTATAGTACAGACATTCAGACATACATAACATTAAAAATGTGAAAAAGATGAACAAAATATTGTTTTAAACAACATGTAAACAAAATATACTTTTAAGACATCATCAATGGACACAAAACGAGTAAATTTTACTGGGGCAAAACCCTGGAAACTACAGAAGGCACAGAAGCAGGCCACTCAAAACACTGAGGGTAAGGAACCTGCCTGGAAAAAAGCAGCCTTTTCAAAAAGCTATGTAAGCAAGCACAGGACTTCTTATAGCACGCAGGCAAAGTACTTCTGCCTTTAACACTCAAAAAATGCTACAAACTCTGAATAGAGAAACAGGCCCAGGAAAATCAACCTGTGGGAAAGAACTGTCATTTAAGCTGCAGAAGATCTTTCTTCTGCATTATCTCCGTGATCCTTCTTAATTTAAATTGATGCGCTATATATTCAGTCTTTTTTAATATCACTATTAAGATCATATA
Organism: Podiceps cristatus; assembly: GCA_000699545.1. NCBI lineage: Eukaryota > Metazoa > Chordata > Aves > Podicipediformes > Podicipedidae > Podiceps > Podiceps cristatus. The sequence goes on from JMFS01071763.1 coordinate 16,833, forward strand.
TGTATATATATCTCTCTTAGTATGCTCCCATGGTGATACCAAGACAGAGGGCAACTCTCCCTCAGTTTGGACTTTTAAAACCAAAACAAAACACAGCATAAAACATTGGCGAGTTTGGAGCTCAGAATGTGACACACTAATGAGTCTGAGAAGCCTGAGTCTGGGACAAGTAAGTGTTCCTATTTCCTGGAGTTCATGTCAGGGACGGTGACTGACAAGTAGTATCCTTTGGCTGGTGAGGATGAGGAATACCAGCAGCCAGCTAAACAGAGATCAGTCTCAACTTTAGCATTTAATACTTAAAGATGAACAAGCTGCTGCACATAACTGTCTCACAAATGTCAGGTATCAGCAGATTTCAGAAGCAGGCTGAAATGCCACTTGGATTCTGGTGACCTGGGCCAGGTCAGCAGATAAAAGTGTGGTCTGAAAACAGATGTCCCAACACGCACTCAGTAATGTATCTGTGCTGGGTGTAGGACCGTGTCTCTAAGGTCTCATATGGATGTATGTGTAGCAACAGTTTTGGTTTTTTCCTTTAAGTCTCAAATTGAATTCAACTGAGAAAGAATGGATTCATATTCATGCAATCCAGATGCCTAAAACAGCCTTGTGAATGCAACTCTGTTAGATGTTACTACCTCTCTGCTGCTATGTTTAGCATACAAGGAGTGCACTCAAGCAGATGAAGCTATAGCTTTTATTCTATATACACAATGCTTAAATAGACTGCTTTCCTCGCATTTCTTTTTTTACTTATTTACTTGGAAACTGTTGGTATAAAAGAACCTTCACAATATACTGCATGATTCCCTAAACGGTAGATTACATACCAGATTTAGTTCTGACATCATTTTTTACTGCGTATTTAATTCTATACCCAAAACACAAAATACCTTAGCCTAAAGTAATTTTGCCCCATAAAAACACATAATAAATCAGAAACTGAATCAACTAATTCTATTACCTACTGAGGACTCATATTTCTCTCTGTTCAGTTGAGATCTGGAACAACAACCAAAAATCCCTTATAAAGGAAGGAAAACTCCCATGGTGGAGAGGAAATTTTGTATTCACCAGATGGCTGAGTTCAGGAGCTTCCAAAGTACTCTCAGTTTTGTGTATCTTGCCATATTTTGCACCTGCACTTTAATCAAGGTGGCCAAAACCAGTAGTGGATGAGCAGGATGGCACATATATTGTGTTCCCCTTTTTTAATGAAAGAAATAGAAAACTTGGTGTAGCAATTGAGTCACCAGTTATTACCTGGTATCTCCACTACTGACCTACAGGACTTGAAGTTAAGATGGGCTTCTTACTTGATATATTCTGAAAGCTAAATATGAGGAAGAAACCTTTAAATTTCCATTTTTACTAGTGCTGACAGCAAGAGGGTAAGCAAGCTGAACATCTCAAATATTTATGGCTACCCTCATAAAATAAGACTACTAGATTTAAACATTCAGTTCAGGAGTTCTTAAAGAAGCTTAGCATGCTGTGTAAATTAAAAACAAAACAAAACCCAAACAAAACATCCCATGGGTTAAGTAGTTCTGTCCAAAATGTAATGAAGAAAACCGTGAGCACAGGAAATATAGTATATTGCCTTGCTTAACTACTATTACAAAAGTCACATAAAGAAGCATGCTATGTGAAGAAGTGATCCAGTGCTTCATTAAATTGCTATATTTCAAAATACTGTTGTTTTGTCTGAAAGCTAGAAATTGTTTCCTCGATCTCACTTTAGTTTCACCTCAACCTTAAACTGTGATATGATGGTTCCTTTTATAGCAAGTTTGCTTATCCAAATAATTGAGCTCTCAAATTACTATTAGCCTGCAGTTTAAGTTCACTGGCATCATGCAGTCTTGCACATAAATCAGAGAGTGTTAGATTCCTCTGCAGTAAGGGTATTCATTGTAGACTTCCATATTACCTTCGTAAAGGGCCCCATTTTGTTCTTCTTCCACCGCCTTCAGGAAAAGTTCTTTTGCCTGCACAATAAATTACACAGAACATTCTTAATTTCCTTACAAATACAAGCACACATTGTCACTTGACTTGGAATTATTTTTCATCTTACCTACTGTACCCTATGAAGGAGATTAATAAAATAATTCCATAAACACAGTGAGAAGACATATTCATGTGCTACAAACTGTAACTGAAATTCCCAATCAACAAACTATCCACATTCCTGCGGCTCACCCCTTACCTACAGTCTTTCAGAAAGCAGACTGGAAGGTCATGCAAAGCCAAGCACAAAAAATAGAAAAAACAGCGTAGGATTATGGAAAGACGTTAGTATGGAGACAACAGGTTAATCACCTCTGTTGTTTCTCCAGATTTAATTCAACATTAGCTTTTAGGACAATTATACTGCAATATTAAGACACACACACAAAAAACCCACAAAATTATACATCTGGGGTTTTTGGTACCTTTTCCTCTTTTGCTATCTCCTGTTTCCTTCTGGCATCTACAGACTTCACTCCAGGTCCTCTTGAAGATGCTCTGCATGGCAGAGGTTCCAACCCACTAGAGCTCATACCTGGGGCAAGCTCAAACATCCACTGAGCTCTGAACATCTGGAGCTCTGCCTAAAAAGTACGATTAATTCTGATTTAGTATCATATATTCAGACAGAACATCTTCTGAAGAGAAATTATAAAGTGAAAACGTAAAAAAGAATTTCAAAATTACGCTTTACACTTCCAAATCTTAAATGGTTTCAGAGAGTTTAGACACAGAGTTAGCAACTGTTTTATAGTAAATTAAAAAAAAAAAAAAAAAAAAAGAGCACAAGTACTTGTTCAATCTCATTCAATAACGTAAGTGCTTTTATCTGGAGCATTCACCTCAGAATAAAGCTGATGTTTCAAAAAGTGATTGTTAGTACTATGGTTATGACTTAAGATTCCACAGAAAAGTATTCTTTCAAGGCATGGTGTTTGCTCTTGTTTATGCAGTTATCTTAAGCCAGAAGTCAATTAGCTCTGAAAATTTAAAAAAAAAAAAAAACAACTATTTTTTTTTCCGCACAAACATACTAAGCTTTATGACAATCAAGGCTATCATTTATATAAAGAAGACCTTACACTCTTTTCTCTTTTAAAAAGAAAGGACTATGCTCTGTGAAACAAGAGAAGTTATAATTCTTGCCATGCATTTTTTTCAGCCTCTTTGAAGTTACACTTTACATATCTTGCAATCATCATGACTTCTATGGAGCAACTATACAGAATTCTAGCATCATAAGAGAACACACTTTTCTATCAGACTGCTTTTATCAACTTTCTGCTCCAGAAGTGAGTGACAATTTAAACTGAATTTGATCCATACAGAAACTGCTGTCTGATTTCTAGAGTAGAATCATAGAATCATAGAAAGGTCTGGGTTGGAAGGGACCCCAAGGATCATAGAGTTCCACCCCCCCTGCCACAGGCAGGGACACCAACCTCCAGGCCTGGATCTACACAAGGTTGCCCAGGGCCCCATCCAACCTGGCCTTGAACACCTCCAGGCATGGGGCATCCACCACCTCTCTGGGCAGCCTGTTCCAGCACCTCACCACTCTCTCTGTAAAAAACTTCCCCCTAATATCTAATTTAAATCTTCCCTCCTTCAGCTTCAATCCATTCCCCCTTGTCCTGTCACTATCTACCCTTTTAAAAAGTTGATTCCCCTCCTGTTTGTAAGTACAAACAGGAGTGAGTACTTCAAAGAAATTCCAAATCTGCCACAAACTTTCTTTTCATCTACACAGATAACTGAAGACTGAATCTGACACTTGGAACACAATACAAAATTTATCTATTTCACTTTTGGAGAGGCAGATGGATTAAACATTTGTCAGAACAACAAATGTGTGGTAACTAAATGAGCATAAGTAATGCAGCTTAAATCACAGCAGCATTATGTTTGTAAACAAACAGTACCATGAGAGACATACCTGAAGATTTGCTTCACCGGATCTTTCATGGTCATCAGTTCTTACCAAATCGGAGTGACAATCTTCTTCAGCTTCTGCCTAGTAGAGAGCAATCAGACATGATTACAGAGTCTGCATAAGTCCCTACAGCACATTCACAAAGTGCAATTGTCATGGACACTCATTTAAAAAAAAAAAATAAGCATACTCTCCTTTTCCCCATCCTAACCATCCACTCCACAGATCAATCTTAATTGATGATAAAGATTAACCTTAAAATTACTGGTATTTTTAGTACTTCCCTATTATCCTAATTAAATTGGGTTTTGCATTTCAGTCACGTCAATCGAACACAGATGAGTTATGCATCACTTGAAGGCTTACATGCATCAGTATGCTGCCATAATACCCGAATAAATACACTCAGTGTCTAAGTCAAAGCACAGAACCAAAGCTTCAGTATTAAGCAGTACTGTGCTTCACCCAAGAAATTAGGATTTAATTATTATCTGCTCATTGTAAAGATAACCAGTAGTTTTGAATTGTTTAATATTTACAAAAGCACAAAAAGACTAGTGCTTTGAGTAATAATACTTTATGAAAATTATGGGACAATACTGGCAATCTCAAAAACTACATGTGAAACTAAACAAGAAATGTATTGTAAAAGAAAATAAAAAGCTAGCATGAGAGCTTGACAGCTGGTTTTATTTACAGTACTGGTGTGAGCCAGGATGAACAAATAAGACCTTAAGACCTTTAACTAAACTTAACAGGGCTCTACATAGAGATGAGATATATAGTTAAGAGCAAAACTTTAAAAGAGGCAAATAAATTCTGTGAAATATACTGAGATTAATGGAATCTATTCCTTTCCAACAAAGGAAAATTAATTTGAGCATCAGTTACAAGCCACTACAATGACAACAGCAACAAGATGCCAGTAAGGAAAAAAACAAACAAAAAAACCACAAGCAAAACAAACAAAAAACCAAAACCCCAAACAACAAAACACTCAACAAACACTAAGACATTTGTTTAAAGTTCTTCCTGCAGCTGAAGCATCCCATTTTTTCTACCATTCTGCACTGAAATTCACACCTATAGTTCTGCAAATACATAATCCAAAGTGAGAGTATAAGAAGGTAAACCTGGCATTAAAATTACCACAACTACTTACAGAAGTTTAGTTTCCCACTCCTTCCTATGGCAGATAGTGCTCAAAGACTTCAGGTGACATTCTGTCAGTGAGATTCATCCAAGTTCTCATAAAGCAATCTCTATCTTCTGCACAGTCAAAGTGCAGACACCAAAGAATTCTTGTATTGAGAAAATTTATAAAAATTTTATAGCATCTGGAAGTTCATGATCAAACTACAGAATACTGGCAAACCTGATGGGAAGGCAACATTTTATCTCTCTGTCTTGATGAGAAGCACCTCCCTGGAGTCCAGTTGTACCACTTGTTTTCAGTTCCCCAAACTACCACAAATTTACTAGCTTGTCATCTGCAAATGCGTTTTCACTGATGTCTCAGTCAATTTATCTTTTACAATTAATAATGCAGATCGTGCTAAAGTAAAGTAAACAGATATTGCATCTGTGTCTATGTTCTAATTTTAAGGCTGTATATTTTTAATTTCTCCGTGGAGAAAACAGGTAAACCAGAACACTCTAAAGCGCTAGCAGCATTAAATCTGAGAAAGGAGTAAATAACTCAGAAATTTCATGGGGTTTGATTCCAGATCTGATTACGGGTAGTTAATATCCTATGAGTTACAGTAGTCTTATCACCACATTATTTTAGCGTCCAGGGATTATGTCTACACTGGCCAAACAGAGGGAGCCTAGGAACGAGCTAGCACTGAAATGGATGTCTGTAAGTGCATTATTATGGCACTGGGCTGACACAAACAAGGCCTACCTCTGCCTGCGCAGAGTGCAAGGCTTCTGGATTGCGGCTGAATTATGTCCAGTCAGCCCTCAGCCTGGCCAGAATAAGCCTGGTTTTATCTACAAAATGCAGAAACTAGCAATTCCTAAACTAAATCAACACACTATCTTCTTCTGCATAGAGGCACACCCATTAAAACCTGTAACTCGTGAAGTCTGTAAATAAACTAAGAGTAAGAGTTTAAATTATTTAGAAGGTTATGAAGTGGGCTGAAGCCTACCTCATGTTCAAAATCTTTTATGTTTCAGTAATCTCTTCAGGAGTCTTGATTTTCTTCCCCTTGTCTCTGTTCAACTGCCCTACTTCTCCTTCATTTCTGAGTCACAGTAAGTCACAGTTCTAGACCAACTGCTTCCAAAATGTCATTCAATGCTCTTTAAAACTTAAATGTGCTCTGAATCAAAATGAAAAATGCACCATACTATGAAGACCTAGCTTACAGCCTAAAAGCTGTCAAAAAAACATCACGAACTTGATTACAACCAAAGTTTTGACTTCCGTCATTACCTCCTCTATACTGAGTGCATGTGTGATCTGAAGTCTCTCATTATCAAAGGTTTGTCTTTCGGCAGCAGTGGCAGTATAAGCAACCACCCCCCTGAATTTACCAGTAAAACAATTCATTCACATTGCTACTGCATAGCTAACTGGACTGGAAAACTGACCTCTACCAACAACCTCTCTGCTATTCATTTGATCTGATGAAACTCTATAGTTTTGTAGAACAAATGACTAAACATAGGTATTGCTGAAGCAAGGATCTTCACTAGCAGACAGCTCATGAGACCACACAGGCTGTAAAAATGTAAAAACCTGTAAAAATTGGCTCCTTGCCCCAAATCTGACAATTGTAGTTATAGTTCACAAAACATTGTAGTGTAACTGCTACTTAGTGCATAAATCTAGGCTGTTCCTCTTTACACTGTTGGCCTTCCTCTTGCTACAAGTCAGCTGTCATATGGAACTTTATCTTGCTTGAAAGCAAGACATCCTTAGTGTGTAGTGATCAGATCAAATAATTTTGCGTAAGAAAAGGGGTACCCAGTCAAGCCACCAAAAGGTCAACCTGTCAAAAATAAACATCTGAATTAAACTGCTACCCGTAAAAAAAGCCAGATGAGTTGATTTGATTCTGATTTGTTTGCAAAGCTTTAGAAGTCATTTGCCAAATGCAAAACTAGTTTATTTGCATAGCTTAGTTTTAACTGTTTTGCAATCAATAGTTGCATGCTGATTTCCTCAGAGCACAACAGTCGCTTACTAAACTGCCTGTCATACCAAGTCCTTTAAGAGTTCAGATCTTTGTTTCAGCAAAATAAAGCCAAGATCACAAACAGTTCAAAGTTGACTGTCACCAAATGAACGGGGCTACATGTGAACTGTACAGAACTAAGGGACTGGCAAGCACAACATAGCAAAACAGTGCCTGACAGCTTATGCTCCTGGTTTTATAAGAAAATTAGGAAGTCGCTCCATTCTTCTGTCAGTGTGTTAGAAGCAACACCGTGTTCAAAACCAGGAGTTTTTTAGTCACGGTGGTAAGGAGTTTGAGAGCTCCTGAATGATATAAATGGTTTAACTTTGAATGATCAAGCCCTCATCATGGATACCTGAACCCATACTGAGGTGCAGTCAGAAAAGCAATACTGAACCAAACAATATTTCTGATGTGTTAAACCACAAACTCAAATGTGAGCCTGGCCCACAGAGCCCTTTAAGTGACTTTATGCCATCTGTTTTTTGAGGGAACAAAAAGAAAGGTAGGGCACACTCATCTGTAATGACACAGTGATTTGTTCAGCTGTTGCTACGGATAGGTAGATCAGTTCCGAATCAAGCAGCCCTCCTCATGCGCCCCAAACCCTCTGCGCAAGGCGGCCGCGCCTGCCTGCGGTGCAGTTACCCGGGTGGGATCGCGGCCAGGATCACGGCGCGCTTCCCACAGGCATCACCCGCTACCCGGCGGCCGCGGGCAGGCGGACAGGGCAGGGCC
>KL272733.1:7770-19645 GCA_000699545.1 Podiceps cristatus
AGCTGGTGTTTCTGGTCATTCTGGAGCACAAACATTCACGTAAACAGGGCAACTCTGGGGTCTTTTCCTCTAAAAGTACAGGTTTTTGCAGATGGCCTTTGTGCTAGGATTCTATCATTTCCATTAGACTTTGGCATCTTATGGTATTTAGTTTCTTGTGTTTGGGCTTCCTCTATTTTAGGTTTTCCCAAGGGACTCAAAAGACTGCTTGAAGATGAAACAATTAAAAAGGTTGGCGTAGGAATTGAAGGAGATCAATGGAAGCTGATGAGTGACTTTGAAATCAAACTGAAGAGCTTTGTGGAGCTGGCTGACATTGCTAATGAGAAAGTAAAACTTAACACCTTCTTGTTGTGGGAGGGAATATTGTTATTGTGCTGTACAAAAGGAGGCTTTCTTGTCTTCATAGGAGTTCAGTCCTGATAGCGAACATATTCTGTAGAGTAGGGATATGTTATGACTTGTTAAACTTACCTTTTTTTAAAGAATAAGAAGTCTCAAGCAAGTCTGCAGAATTAAGTGTTGTATTTCAGTGAGTCAGTTCTTAAACATTTGTCCTCTCTCAGACCTGCTCACCTTTTGCATTTACAAAGTATGGCTTCTTAAATTCAGCTGCAGATGCGTTTTTCTTTTTGGCAACTTCCATCACTAGATGGTGTCGAGTCAGGCTTCTGTTAGCAATGCTGTACTTCTCCCAGCAGTGGCTGAACCTTTAGGAGAAGATACAAGAAATGCTGCAGAGACAGTGAAGGATGGATGCCTGTTTGAAGAGAAGCAGCCCTCCTGCCATGGCATGGCTTGCTTGCTTGAGGCTGGCAGGAAGCATCAAGGTCTTCAGGGAAGTCATAGAATTATAGAATCCCTTGGTTGGAAAGGACCTTTAAGATCAAGTTCAACCTGCCTGACCACCACTAAACCCTGTCCCTAAGCACCTCATCGACCTGTCTCTTAAACATATCCAGGGATAGTGACTCAACAGCTTCCCTGGGCAGTCTGTTCTAGGACCTGACAACCGTTTCAGTGAAGAAATGTTTCCCAACATCTAATCTAAACCTCCCCTGGCATAACTTGAGACCATTTCCTCTCATCCTCTTGCCTGTTACTTGGGAGAGAAGATGCACGACCACCTCACTACAACCTCCTTTCAGGCAGTTGTAGGGAGTGATAAGGTCTCCCCTCAGCCTTCTTTTCTCCGGGCTAAACAACCCCAGTTCCCTCAGCTGCTCCTCAGAGGACTTGTGCTCCAGACCCTTCACCAGCTTCATTGATGTTCTTTGGATGCGCTCCAGCACCTCAATGTCTGTCCTATACTGTGGTGCCCATAACTGAACACAGTACTTGAGGTGCAGCCTCACCAGTACTGAGTACAGGTAACAAACACTTCTCTAGCCCTGCTGGTTATATTATTACTGATGCAGGTCAGGATGCTGTTGGCCTTCTTGGCCACCTAGGCACACTGCTGGCTCATGTTCAGCCGGATGTTGACCAGGTCCTTTTCTGCCAGGCAGTTTTCCAGCCACTCCTCCCCAAGCCTGTAGCGTTGCATGGGCTTGTTGTGACACAACTGGTTGTGACCTGAGTGCAGGACCCGGCACTTGGCCTTGTCGAAGCTCATACAACTGCCCTTAGCCCATTGATCCAGCCTGTCCAGGTCCCTCTGAAGAGCCTTTGTACCCTCAAGCAAATCAACACTCCCACCTAACTTGGTGTCATCTGCAAACTCAGTGAGGGTGTATTTGATCCCCTCATCCAGATGATCAGTAAAGATATTAAACAGAACTGGCCCCAACACTGAGACCTGGGGAACTCCACTTGTGACCAGCCGCTAACTGGATTTGTCTCACTTCACCACCACTCTCTGAGCCCGGCCATCCAGCAATTGTTTGACCCAGGAGAGCGTACACCTGTCCAAGCCATGGGCAACCAGTCTTCCATCTAGAGGTGTCTGTCATATCATCTGGAGCCATAAAATATGTTCCTGACAACTGTGAACTTGTCACTTCTCCTCTCCCATGGGTGGAGTGTCTAGTGCCTGACGCCCCATTGTTTAGAAGTAGCGTTGAATTTGATGCACCCTGAGTTTGTGTAGCTGGATTTTAGTTAGGCAGTATTTGATGTGCAGAGATCTCTGCCCTGTTATTAGGGAAGAGAGCAAAAAGTTCGTTACCTTCCAAATCACTCTACTGTTCTTAAAGCTCTTCTGTTATTTTATATATGCAAGGTTTTTTCCTTCCTTGTACTCGGTCTCTCCATGCTCTTCTCTTTCCTTCTGTGCGTTTTCTTTTGTGTTTGGTAGGATAATAGCAACAGTTGTAGTTTCCTGGTGGATTTAGGCCCAGAAATAGTATTATTTATACCTTTCTCTGTCCTATGCTTTATGTACCACTATCCCATAGTGGGAGAGGGGGGCATGATGTATCATCAGCATTCAGGGCAGCGCTCTCCATGCAAACCACCTTGACCTTCAGTTCCTACTGAGTTGGAAGTTGTACGATTAAACTGTTTTGCTTGAGCAGTAGAAGGAGCTGTTTCTTTCTGGGCCTGAAGTTTCTGTAATTCACCTTCCCTTCCCTCCCACCCCCAGCATCCAGCTCCTGGATATTTTGTTATGAAGATGAGCAATGTGATCTCAGATAGCAGCTTTAAAATCTTCTGCTGAAGAGAAAACAGACCAAAAATAAACTTGAAAGTGCAGCTTGAGAGAACAAAGAATAGGGTTATATATATATTTAATGGCACAATGTGAGAGGGAGGGCGGGGGAACCTAGAGTGAGTGGTTGGTAGGTTTTTTTTGATACCAGATTTAAGAGGATGAACAGTTGATGCTGCACCACTATTCCTGCCACTGTTAGGCTCGACAGCTCTGCATGTTTTACAAGTGCTTGCAAGTTAGAATAGCAGAAGGCTGCACCCGTGAGTTATGGATCTTTGGGGTTGGAAGGAAAGTTTCCCAAACTATCTATTGAGACAATAGCACGTAGCAACTGTGATTGACAAATGCCCTGACAAAAGCAATTGAAAATGGCAGTGTGCTGGGATGATTACTAGAGACTTTGATCAACCGCTTCCCAGTACACTGAATAGCGCTTAGCACAGCATGTAGCCGCGCTCTTTGGCTTGCACTTGGTTTATCAGACTTGCAAAAGATGACAAAACAAATAAAAACACAGGAATATCTAATAGGTTCCTGGTGTTTGATACTGAGTTTCTCTAATTAGAAAGGCAAATAATAGAAAAATCCTGGAAGAGGGAGGTCTTGCTGTTTAAGTCTATGGCTTTTGTTTTGTCAGCCCAGAGTCTGTTTTGTACAGATGTTTCCTTTTATTTGGTAGTATGACAGTACCACCTCAATCACATGGATTCCTCTTGCCCTAATGTAGTCTTTCCAGCTCGACAATGTAGGTATGTCCTCTAACAGTACAGTTTCAGGGCAGGAAAGTACAGATGTCCCATGGCCAAGTTACCTTTTTATATGATAAGAGCAGAATTAGACCTGGCAAACAGTCACTGCTCTGACTAATCTAGAGTGCTTTGCTTCTAATGAGATTCCAACCTAAACTACTCTGTGATTCTAAGTACACTTTGCTGCTCCTAGGAGTATATTCTGCCAGGTCCAATTGCTTTCCTCTTTAAACAAGTCCTCTTTTTCTTTTTTCTTTCCTCAGTTGAAGTGTAAGGAGATATGGAGCCTAAATGGTCTGGTAAAACACCTTTTTGGCAAGCAGCTTTTGAAGGATAAGTCTGTCCGCTGTAGTAACTGGGAAGAGTTTCCACTCAACGAAGAACAGAAATTGTATGCAGCCACAGATGCATATGTATGTACTGATCACTATACAAGAGATACTGTATCGATAAATTCCTTCTCTAATGTGCCCTCAGCTGCTGTTTGTAATGCCTTTCCATTACAGGACATAATGAATGTAGGAGGACTCTGAGGCCCAGTGAGCATGCAGGATGCATAAAGGTGGAAATGCCACTGAGTAGGCTGCTGTACAAGTCCTTTGTCAGTCTTTAAGTTTTTAAACCTCAGTTTTTGTCCTGAGCTGTCACAGTATCTTCTCTGTTCAAGATAGTGCTGCTTGTACCTGACTCGGTAACCTGTCTTGTTGCTGATATCGCTTGAAGAGGATATTGTGGTGAACATTTTGCATAGAAAATCGAATGTAGATGGAAAAGGGAAACCCCATTCCACAGCAGCCTTGAGCTTCCCATGAGGTCCTTACCTCTTACTATGTCACGATGTTGCAAAGTTTGCCTTTTTAATGAAGTCTGTTCAGGAGCAACAGCTCCTGGAGGTTCTGCCGTGCTTTGAAGGTGCTGAGTAACACAGGCACCAATGAGTGTGCCCAAGGAGTGTGTGTCCATTTGGACCGACTTCAAGTTATCACCGCAGGGATGTGAATTTTATCTGCGTCCATATAGAGGGAGCCTAAATTCTTGCAGTGTGATTATCCCACATAGATGTAACATGCCTGAGGTGTCTTTATTAAGTACAGTAATTGCTTATGGAAGTGAAGAGTAGGTAATCTTTCTTCAGTTCCCTTGTCTGCAGGTCTTCAGTGTAGCTTGTTAGCACTTTTGGAGCTGTTTTTTCTACTGGGGTTTTTGATCATCTTTCTTGAGCTGCTTATGAACCAAAATGCAGTTTCCTCAGCTCTTGCAAATTATGTCAGATAAAATTAATAAGCAGCTCTGCAGAAATGTAACCTTCTCTAGTGGTTTAATACAGCAGAACCACAGTATGGATTACCAGGAAGTGTTGTTTTAGTTACATATGAATTTTTGTTGCTCTGTAGAAATCTCTGCTTTTTTACCAGTTTGAAAAGAGATGTCTTCCCTCAGTTCTGTGTTCAGTGAAGGGCTTTACCAATGTGCTGCCAGGTGCCACCTGCTTCCTGGGAGAAAATTGTTCTTTATGGCAGTGAAATAGAATCCCCCTCAGGCTTTTATTTCAGTGATCAGGTTAGGTTAGAGGAAGGGTCCCTGTTTTCTGAGGAAACACTGCATATTTTCTAGTTTAGTTATATGTTGAACCTGTGAAGATGTGGAACCCAAATGAGTAAGGAAAGGAGCTCTTTCTCGGAGCTTCGAGCTGCCTGGTGCAGCTGCTGTAGCTGGCTCTTCTCAGGTAGTGCCTCTTTCTCACTGTGCTCTGTTCACCTGGCCTGCCTTTTGGAGCCTCAGAGGAAGTCACGAGGGAGTAACTTGTTTCTTTCTTTTCTCTTTAAGATGCTTTGATTAACATGTGTAGCCTAACTAGCACATTCCTGGCTTTAGGCTGCATTTTCCTGTTGAAACTTATTATTCATATCGAGGGAAATATTAAGCCCACAGAATCTATCTTAGTAGGTTCATAGCTATTCTCTGGGAGCTCTGCATAAAATCTGAATGAGGTGGAGCAGATAGTGAGACTGGGAGCGGAGTACCTGAAGCTCTATATTTGCAGCTGTTAAAATACCCATGCTGGGATCTGTATAAAAGTACTCACTACAACCTGCTCCCAGAGTTGGGACTTACCCTTTTGTGAAGCATTCTGTAAAGCATAACCTCGTTGTGATGAACAGTGTGCGAAGGCAAACCACTGACCCCTGTACAGCATGGGATAGCAGCTCGGCATTTGGTGTTCACAACTTATTTGTGCCATGACTTGGTGAATGAATTCTTGAGTTTTTTGGTTTAGTCTCTAAGATGTGGTTTCTATGCAGAGTGCTGAGTACTAATTTTTTTCCTTTCCTTTACAGGCTGGCTTCATCATTTATCAAAAACTGAAAAATATGAATAACAGTGACTGGAAATTATTTGATTTAAGAAGAGGTAAATTATACTTTCAAGTGTAAGGAATTCATTCAACATGCAATTGAAAACTTTATTTCACAGTAGGTTTTTCAGCATATCTTTGTCGGGATTGTCTGTCATCTTGGAAATTGGAGGTAATTCCAGAGAGAGCAGGCTGTAAAGGCTTTTAGATGACCTAGGTTACCATACTGTGTAACTATTTTAGTGATGTAGGAATGCAGTCTTGGTATGTTGTTTCTGTTGCGTATGGAGATGGTAAGAATTCCTGCCATCACTCCAGCGTGTTTATGGAAAGACTTGACTGAGTTAATGTCAATTCTGCTGACGTGGTGACAAAAATCTGGTTTAAGAAGGATTAAGATCCTCAAAAATTCACATTATTAAGAAATGCTTTTCTTGAAGCACAAAAATAGGATTTTCTTTTAGAGCAGCTTAGTTTTATTTGATGAGAAAAATGATGCTGGAAAATCTTAGCTTTCTTTATGAAGCACGCAACCGAACAAAACCTAAGTATTGCATGTAGCTTATGGTTGAGAAAGGGGAGGGAGGAATTTTGTTTCCTTTTTTGTACTGGCTGAATTTTTCTCTTCTGTCAAAGACAGAGGTGGCAATACTGGTCCCTTAAGATGAGGTGTAACTTTTTAGCTTTGGTTTAGTTGGTATGCCTGTGCTAGCAGCCCTTTTCTAGAAGCTAGAGGGTATACTGGGGAAGGATCACTCTGTAAGTGTTCTGTGCTCTATCCTTTTTTCCTGAGCATGTGCAAGTGGGCTGCTGGAAGAGGTGCAATGCTGAAGTACATGGAAACTAGACCTGATTCCATGTACTTTATTTTTAGGCTGTCTTAATCAGCTGTAGATCTTACGGAAATGCAATTACTTGAAGGAAACTTATTTGTCTATAGATGTTAGACCTCAGTTATTGTGGAATAACTCTGGTGGTGTTTCTTATAGATGACCTGTTGTCAGAGGACATGAAGGAGCGCTTGACTTCACTAGCTGAAGAGATAATGAACCTGGCTTCTCGCATCCCTGTCTCTTCTGGACAACTTGAAAATTTGCAGAGGTTAGATTTTTGCCAGCCTGCCTCTACTTCACCTGTAAGACTGGTATTTTGTTCTTGATCCCTGAGGTCTGATGAAACAAAATGTGTGTGTGTTAATAGCCATCTGGTATCTGTGCATCCTTTTCAAGAAAAAGCACAGCATGCTCGATGGAAAATACTGTCTTTATACACAGGTATAGTAGAACATAGCTTGTCAGTGGTCTAATTGTGATGCGTTTGACATGGAGCTTTGCTAAAACTGTTTCTTCTTGCTGGAATGCACAGCAAGACCTTCTTTCGTAGATACTCGAGCCTGACTAACTGCTAGAAGTCTGGAGACCTGGTACAAGCATGGGAACAATACTGCAAACAGTGAATTGGGATAATTTTTGTAGGTTTATTTAGAGTAAAAAAACTTTCTTTTCTTGGAAGTGTATGTGAAGTCTTGGACAAAATCTATCTGGAAAAACAGGCTATTTCAGAACTCTCAGTTCTGCTTGCAGCTAAGATGTATGTAGCAACTGTCTTTATTGTTTTGGTTTAACTTTCTTGTTTTACCTTCCAGGGCTTCAGAAATACTAGCCAACATATCAGAGAATGTAAATGCCTTAAGAAACACGCTGCTTGGTGGTTCAGGTTCTCCTTCTGTCCTGGAGAGGAGCTGTGGTGCAATTCCAACAAAACCTGTAGTGGAGTCAGCAAATCTTGAAGGACAAAAAGTAGAAATGCCTGAATTTGCTGGAAAACTTGAAGGTGACTTCAACATCTGCTCTGATGCTAAGCTAGCTGGCCTCTGGGAGGAAGATGTTAATGAAGAGGCAGAGAGAGATTATGCTGTGGAAGATGGGGCTGCAGCAGCCAGCTCTAAAGACAAAGCAGACAGAGATGACTTCATGTCACTAGACATTACTGAACAAGAACTTCAGATCTTGGAACATCAGGCTGCTGAAGAATTTCTCAAGGAAGCCGTGCCTGAGGTAATGAGGAAAGTCCTTGTTAATTGTGGACACTCAGCAGAGGAAGTGATTGCATCCTTCATTTCCCACAAGATTTTAATAAGTTGTTTTCCGGAGAGAAAATGAAGGTGGACTAGAGGAGGGGCTCGGAGTCTGGAATATATTTGTGCAGGTAGTCAAGCACTGAGGCGCTCTTCAGTCATGTGGTTGGGAGGATTAGTACTGAATACAGAAGCTCTAGATGTTGTGATGAGTTTTCTTCTTTCAGTTGCTGATGTTATTAAAGAATTTCTAACAGTATGGAGTCTAATTCTGCACTGAAGCATCTACAACTTGATCTTGAGTAAAAAGCAGATATTTAAGGGATCTGTAAATAGCAGTCCTTCTAATGACTGCTGGAATGTGGGTGGATTGATGCCTCTTAAATCAGATTATAATTTCGTTATATTCCAAGTGTTTCCCACATCTGGTGATACTACTGTTGGTTTTGTCTCTTAATACAGGGACTTGTGTTCTGATATGTTTGTGGGTTTTTTTTTTTTTTTTCCTGGGCAAACTTCAGAGCTGAATGTTGAGCTCTAGTTTTTTTCAAGAGGTAAAAGCATACAGATAAATAGTTTATAGCATGTACAGAAAGTGGAAAGGGTGTGGGTGAAATAGAAATAACTTTGCTGTAAGAAAATGATTTTATTTTTTGTTCTTAGGAGGCATGCTCCACAGACAATGAACAAAATATTTCTTGTGTCATTGAAAGCGATGAAGAACTGGAAATGGAGATGCTTAAAGTGAGTGCCTCAGTGTTTGGGGGTTTCTCTTTTTTGTAATGAGAAGGAATGAAACAATAAGGTGTCACTTCCAGAAGATGGACAGAAGACAGATGAATGTGTGGATAACTAAAGAATTGAGTGTACTAGTGTTGGGCACAAGTATCACGTGCATCCTACCTCATCTTCACAATACCAGCTTGGGCTTCATCCACCTGTTTACTGCATTTAAGATGACTGTCATTCCTAAACTGATCTGCTCCAAGTGTCATGCATTCAAACTTTTGTCCAAGGGTTTGAGCTGACAGAGCAGTGTTTGTGCTGCAGGTGCTGCTAACTTGGGCTGTAGGGCAAATTGCCTTGTAGCTATGTTTTGCAGGTCTCTTTTAAAGTGGTTTTACTGGTATAACCTTTTTCCTGAAAAGATTTAGGTGTTAAGTGTGTGTTGTTTGGTTGGTGGTTTTTTTTGGCGGGGGGAGGAGGGGAGGCGGTGGCGGGCAGGGTTTCTTTACCTGGGCTTTTTTCCTGATACCCCCTTGGAGACTGTGTAGGTACTTAAAGTGAAGTGGCTAAACAGTTCCACCAGAGCCGTCGGAAGTGTTCATGTTCTTATGCATGTGGGAAGGTTAAGTGTGTTGCTTAGAGCTGAGTAAGAAGCAAGATTCAAAGGTATGGGGGAAAAATAGCGTTGTATTCCAGGGAAGGACCAGGTGTCTTTTGGGTGGTTCTGAGTGTTGTATGGCAGTCTTCTAGAAATGCAGTTTTAGTCAAGAAAGCTGAATAAAAGGGGTTTAGTGTACCTTGGAGTACCATGTTTTGTAAACATTGAGTATAATGTCACATTGGGATCCCATCCTTTCCATTTCTGTTTTTTTGTCACTAGCCTCCTAAGCCACTTCTCAGTCAAACCTCTGCCTTCATCTAGTTAAAGGGAAAAAAGTGTTAGTTTTAGAAAATAACAAATTTCTGTCTTCAAGACCTGGCAAAGAAGAAATGGAGGCCATTGTAATGATACCATGGTATCCAGGCTCTTGGAATTTGAATGTTACTGATGAAGTAGTTTGAGTACTGTGTCTTTCTTTGTTGTATGCCGATAAATAAAAGTTATGCCATAAGTAGATGAGAACTCGGGTGCCTTTGTGCCATGTCACTTGAGACTTAATTTGGAGCATGAAGGGGAGATACGATGCATCTTTCTCCTGATTTTTCTCAGTCTTTAGAAGATATAGATGATTCTAAAGGAGTTTTGACTGAAAGAGAGTCCAATGAAGCCAGGAAGACTCCTGACACAGACTTGAATGTTGTACTGGATGGTGAGGAAGATGAAGGCATTGAGGAAGAAGAGGAAGAACATTGCGGTATGTTTTAAATTATAGCACATAATTAAATAACAAGTAATAATACTGTGTCTGTAGAAGCAGATGTGGAGGCATGGTAATGTTTTGTGATTGCTTTTTTTAAAGCAGAAAGTTAAAGCTCACCTGGGTTTTGAAAGGAATGCGTGCCGATGTGTCAAGATGTAAATTTAAAGACATTGTTGTCGAAATGTGGTTGACGCCTGTCATGACCGGTAGATATTAAGCATACTTAATGGGAGTAAAACTGCTATGGAGGTGTGGAAGTCCCTCAGAATTGAGGGGGGCTATTCAAACACAGCAGGGGGAAAGCACTATGTGCTTTTCTTCTACTGCCAAGCAGCAGTGGTAGGATAAGTCTAAGGAAACTTTGGCTTGGAGGTGATCTTGACCCCCTAATGCTTTGGAGCTGGCCCTGTGGAGCCAAATCAAAGGGGGGAAAGAGGTTGAAATATGAGGTGAAATACCCACCTTGGCTTGTTTGGACCTTCACTGTGCAAAAGCTTCCTTCCCTGGTTGTGCAGGTTAGACTGTGAACCTTGTCACTAGAACTAACATCATCAGCCAGGAGAAGGGCTGCTTTCTTCTTACAAGTAGAATGTCGACTGCTAAATGGGGACAGATGACTTAATTGTTCCTTTGGTCAGTTCATCTCTCTTGTTCAGTTCATCTCTCTAAACGGTTGCCTGAGAGACTGTAAATCAGGATATTTGCTTGCCCAACAGACAAAAACTAGGTGGAAATGTAATGCTTTCAGTTGAAATTCATAATTAACATGCAGCAGTAGATTTTGAATGTGTTTAAGTGTTCACAGCAAGATCAGGATCCCCTTGTAGGTCATTTTCGGACCTAAATTTTAGACTTTGTTAGCAACTTGCAGTATTAGGTATTGATTAGTATTAGGCCTTTAAATGCACACATAGTAAAACATCTGTTACATCATCTGAAAAGTGTTCCAAATAACACAGCTGTGCATTACAATACCTATTGCTTTATTATATCATTAATCAAGCCATATGTTCTCCTCTTCATGCAGGGTCTCTGAGGAGCCTATTGGCTCTTTTAGTCTTGCCTGTAAATATCTTCAGTTTGATGTCTCTTTTCACTGGAGTTGCCTAAATCGTAGGCCCTGGGCATCACTAACTATGAGCAGACTGTTGTTTGTCAAGGCAATGCTTTGTCTTTTAAAAATTCAACCACATATGAGGTTTATTCTCTTCTCTCCCATTATAAGATCCATTGCTGACAGTACCTAGTGAAAGCCAAATCACATGTCTGAAGAAGTATTTTGGGCACTCTGCTTTTAAACCGTAAGTACATTTTCAGTTAAAATGCACACTCTAGAGTTCATTTTCTTTCCCTTCTTTGAACTCGGATGTTTTTTTGATTACTATTTATTTTAAAAACCACTCATAGGCTTAGACATGCCTATAATCCTTAGGAAAATAAAAGCAGCCTTTGCCACAGCAAGGTGTCAAAGTAAATCTTACGGAGTGTTAACTGCAATACTGTACTTCCACAGTAGAGGATGAGTTTCTTAACTCCTCTGGTGGCGATCGAAGGTTTGCTGTATCATGTCTAGGTCAGATACTTCAAACAGCAAAAAATTTAAACTGCACAGATGTTACTTTCTGTATGATAAACTCCGTTAGTCTGGTTATCCTTTGTTATGTGGCTCTAAGAAAGAAGCTTGTGCCTCACCTAGTGTGGCATAATCTCAGTGCTGTGTGTGCTTTTGTACTCAAGCGTTACTGTTACAGTTCTTAAGTTTAATGGGAATGGGATGAAATCTTCCTGAATGACTTGAGGTCCCAATGGACTGGAGTGTGGCAAATGTGGCGCCCATCTACAAGAAGGGCCAGAAGGAGGATCCGGGGAACTACAGACTGTCAGTTTGACCTTGGTGCCAGGGAAGATTATGGAGCAAATTGTCTTGGGTGTCATTACACACAATTTACAGGA
>JMFS01071768.1:0-18471 GCA_000699545.1 Podiceps cristatus
CACTGAGACTTCACTTCAAAAGCAAGTCAGATGTAGCAATTAATACACTCACATGAAAAAAAAAAAAATACTTTGACCAGTCTTTAGGGGGAGCTGACTTCATCCCACTGGTTTAGGCCCACCATTAATCACAGGCTAGGTCATACACACTTTCAGAAATCTTGACTAGCAACTTAAGTTTTGAATTTCCATGGTGAAACTGCTGCTCGCTTTAATGTCCCCAGAGGCTCAATATGTAAGAATAAGTATGTACACATTAATCTTGCTTCTTCAGGACACTGTTTTGCATGTCAGAAAACTTAATCATTCTTCCTTTTCATCTTCCCCCCGCAAGATAACTAATTTCTGTCAAACATGATTTTTATCTTAATCTGGACCTGGAGAGTGTCAACTACACTGAAACATCTCACATTCAGTACTAAACTGGATTTTAGAAGTTTCAGCCCTACCAAACTCAAATGGAAGCTTGAGACATATCAGCAGATTTTTTAAGATGCAGATTTGTTCTCCTGACTTTATAAAATATGCAAACCTAATGGTCATATGAAGTGCTGGCAATTTACTCTTTATTCAGCATTCAAGATGAATGTAAACATCCAAGAAACAGTTATCAAGTTCCCTGCACTGACATTGTCATCAATATCATTATCCTTTAAATGTAAGGGAGGCATTTCACCCTCAAAAGGGTGAAAAAAGGAAGCGGGTTCACTTCAAGTCATGAAGAAGAACAAAAGCAGTGCAAAAGAGACTCAGCATTACCAGAGGAAATAGAGCAGCACCGCAAACCCTGGTTTAGGAGCCAAAATGGCAACAAGATTGATCTAGTTGGTTTTTTTAAGTGGATTTGCAATAAAGATGCAAAGGAGGTCTCAATCCGGGAAAGCACTCAAGCACGTGATAACCTTAGCATGTAAGTAGGCCTCCAGGTTTCCATGGCACTAATAACAAAGAAGATGTTTCTTTGAATTAGGACAGAACTCCTTATTTTCTCCTTGCAGCCACTCAGGTAATTATTTCAGGCTGAATAAAGTCTAGGATATTCAGAGACAATGTCACTATTAACTGAAAAAAATGACCAGTCAGCTGTATCTACCAATGTATTATCCTCAGTGTATTTCACAATACTAAAACTGAAAATTTCTCAGCTATTCAATTTTCAGGGAAACGTTTGTAAACTCTAAATATGCAATATAAGTAATACTGTCATCTATAAATAACCATTTTTTAAGTCATTAAATAAAAGATAATGTAACACAATTCTGGGTATTTTTATTATATTCAGTCTCCCCTTGTTAGTGCTTTGGAAGGAGCAGATAATTGTTAAATTTATTTCAAAACAGTCCATCTTCCAATTATCTTTTAGAGATAGTAACATACCATAATGAGTATTTCACAGAAGAAACGGGTTCTTGGTCTATTTCCCCCACTGAGGCTTCATGATCAAGTTTAGTACAGAAAAGATTAATGCACACCTGCTTTTTAACAAAACTCCATGCTGTTAGTGAAGTGGGGAAATTAAATACCCTTCTGAGTTGTCAGCCCTGCCTGCTGAGATGGGAATCTGAATCGATCCCTGCTCCACAGATTTATTTCTCACAAACACTGGAATCTATCCCACCCAACCACGTACCCATTGCCAAGGCTGCTTTTACACACACATGCACTTTTCTAGCAGTAACAACCCCTTTTTAAAGATGCAGTGAACCACTGGCATCACACAGCAACATATCCAGAAGTGTACACTTGGCAGATAACCTCAGCTGGTTTTTGTGGTTCTGCTACTCTACTGCTCGTCAGAATCAAGTTTAACAACATCACCAAAATGCTAGACGATCTCATAAGATTACAGTATCTTTTTTGGCTAATTGAGTTTTATTTGCCATCTGCAGTGTCCCTCTTATCCGACAGGTCACACTCGGATGCCTGTTAGGGCAGGCTGGTTACAGCTCGGCCAGCGCAAACAACCCGAAGACCCGGGGCCGGCAGAACACAGTGGGCCCCCACCCCTTCCTCCACAGTGTAACTCAACTATGCACTGCTTGGGTCTGAGATGCCTGATTCCAGGCTGTCACCATCCTTCCATCTCTAATTGTTGATCCAGGAAAATAAACTCATAGAGCACATTTTTTCCTTAAGAGAGTTGGTCTTTAACCAAAGCCTAGACCAGCTTACCTCTTCAAACGTACAAAAGGTTACTTTCACCTCTATACTTTGCTCTCAATAGTTAAGAGCGCAGCTTAGGAGTTCCTCTTTGGCTTCTTCCAGTGACAACAATAAACCAAATAAAAATATTTTCATCAGGTAGATTAATAAAGCAAAAAAATATTTTGAAGAACTGATTTTGATAGAAACAATTCCCAACATTATCTTTAAAAAGAAAAAGCATTTGTGCATTATGTCTTTACTGAGCAGATCTAGAAAAAACATCCCTAGAATAAAAGCCACATCAATATGGCTGATGAATATTTTATATTTCTAATAATTTCTAATGTAATTCAAGCTTGTTTATCTCAGTGAAACTTCCTGTTGTTTTCTGCATACAACCTGAAATCCACTTCTCTAGTAATAAGATACAGAATAGTATCAGGCTCCTGGTTTTGGTATAATCATCCATTTAGCTCTCAAAGATCAAACTGGAACAGATTCGATGTGAGCAATGTGGAAAACATAATGACTATGAATCAAGAAGGGTATTAAAAGAGCAGAGGAGAGGATAAAGGACAGCCACTGCCTGGAGAGCACAGTCCCGGGATTCTCTCTACTGCACCTCTCAGTTACCTAACACCTACTTGTGACGACAGCTTTTTTCCAACTTCATTTATTCCACTGCAGTTTCACTGGTGTTGGAGTCAGTTAAATTATAGAACTTGAGGCTGAGAGATAGAATTGCATGAGAAATATTTGCATTGATTTTACCAATATGCGTTCAGCGGGATCAGAGAAAGCCTTTGGTCAGTTGGCAGGATGTCTCACCCAACTTGCATGAACTTTTGGCACATGCCTACCTTTCCCCTTCTCTCTCCTTTATTAAAAATGCAACAAAATATATAAGGGAAAGCAAATTCTTGCAATCTCCTTCAGGAGAGAACTAATGCTTTCTCTTCAGAAACCACTTAATGGATTATTGTCCCTTAATATTTCCCAGGAGGCATATGCAGATTACTTTGCATCTTTAATTCCAGAGTCTGGAGCAAGTAACAGGAGAGTTGCAGTTGCTGCCTATGCATGTATTTCACCCATTTAGAAGTAATGTACTCTCTAAGCATCCTATTCTATTTCAAGTATTCCTGTATACTTTACCATTCCAATTCAGAGAAATCAGATGAATCTGTTTCAAATACTTTATTCAGTTATTATTAACACAACTAATATCAATTACTATTGCTGCTATAGCTTGTGGAGGGGAATCAAAATCTATATTAAAAAAAAAAAAAGGGCTAAAAATAATGTTAATTCTGACCTAAGGTTACAATCAGTCAGCTCCTGCAAAGGCACTGGGTTGGGCCCCATGACTGACCACAAATAAGAACTGTGGGATGACATTCTTGAGATAACATATGAGTACCTAGTAAACAGAATCGAATGGGGTTTTTGAGGGGAAAAAAAGCCTAAAAACAAACAAAAAACCCCACACCTAGCAAACAGAATCGAATGGGGTTTTTGAGGGAAAAAAAAAGCCTAAAAACAAACAAAAAACCCCAAACATTTCAAACTGAGAAAGGCTAATCTTTTAACAACTCAAATGTGTTATGCATTTTTATAGAACCAAAATCTTATGTACTAGAAGCAATCCGCTTCTGTATTAACAGTCAGTTCAGGAAGCAAAATAAACTTGTAAAAAGATAATCTTTCAAGTAAGATGCTAGTAACACAAGATTATAAAAAACAAGCGACTATATTTTGTTTGTGGAAATACCATGCATGAGATATACTCATTATGGTCCCTGTTGATCACAAGGAACAGAGATTCCTTTCCATCCCTGTTACTTCATGATGACAGAATTCAGTTACAACAGTAAACAACAGCAAGGATGACTTTGGAAGAGAACTGGAACTGGAATTTACTGGAGTATGAAAAAACAATATAAAATACAATCAGAAACATAGTAGCCATATGTGAGCACAAGCTTCTACTGTATTTCATCAGTTTCCCTAAACGAAAGCTTTCACAACAACTTCTAGCCTACTGATCACACAACTGCAAAAAATAGAGCAAACTTGTAAGAACATTAGGCAAGTGACATTCATGCTCATCACTTATACTATCCTCTGTCAGAATCTTTTTTCTACAGTTACAAAACAATAAGATATCCCAGAAGGAGGGGAGCGAAATAAAAAAATTGAGAAGTAATCTTCAGAGTCTAGCCCAGAGCAAAACATCCATCCAGCTGAACTGAGGAGACGATGTAATTTCTGCATTTTTCAGTTGAGCATATAATCATCCTGCTAACTTCAAACTACTTTAGCATGAAAAGGTATTTCTAACTTTGCCTAAGTATTCATAACATACTTAAGTGTCACTGTCTTGAGGCTGAGCGACATGATGACGTTAACACTGAGCCACTCGAAGAGGCACAGGTTCCTGATGCAACACACCCAATAGATCTGCTGTGGTTCTTGAACCACCAGATATTTTGTGGCTGTCCGAAGCCATTAAGGCTTCTCACCTCTCAAAGAAACAAGAACACTCTCAGGATGCTCTTAGGCTGCCTTGGTCCCAGCCTGCGTGGGAGCTGCACAAATCATAGAACCACAGAATGTTTTGGGTTGGAAGGGACCCCCAGAGCCCATCTAGTCCAACCCCCTGCAGTGAGCAGGGACACCATTACCCAGATCAGGTTGCTCAGAGCCCCGTCCAACCTGGCCTTGAATGTTTCCAGGGATGGGGCCTCCACCACCTCTCTGGGCAACTCATTTCCAGTGTTTCACCACCCTCATCGTAAAGAGTTTCCTCCTTATATCCAGCCTAAACCTACCCTGTTTCAGTTTAAAGCCATTACCCCTTGTCCTGTCACCGCTGTCCCTACTGAAAAGATTCTCCCCCTCTTTCCTATAGGCCCCCTTTAAGCACTGGAAGGCCGCAGTCAGGTCTCCCCGCAGCCTTCTCTTCTCCAGGCTGAACAAGCCCAACTCTCTCAGCCTGCCCTCACAGCAGAGCTGCTCCAGCCCTCGGATCAAATACCAGACCTTCCACTTGCGCTAACATTTGGCTTGCCAAAATTGAGAAAAATCAGGCAGAAGCGCATTTCACTGACCTAATTCCAAGAACTGGCAAAGGCAACTTAAACACTCAATGTAACTGCACGTGGCTTCATAACCAGCATCCGCTGGAGTCCTGCCCCACAAGGCTGTCCAGGTGCAGTGCTGTACAGATCATGGTCCACATACTGTTTCAGCCAACAAAGCCAATAACAATAGCTGCCATCAGCTGAGATTTTCTTCAGGGGTACGAAGCCCCAGCTAACCTGTCTGAACACATGTCGAAGACTACTTTGCCTGGCAATAGCAGTGATGATCCAGGACAACTAAAGGAACTCAAAACAAAAAAAAATTGAGCAGGTAAAAATATTGAGAGAAATCAGTGGCTAAAACAACTGCATCTCTGACAGAGCCCACAGCACTAGCTTTATTGCAGAACTCATGGGAGCACCTATGGGAATAAATGTTTCCACTACCTGACACTAATCAGAGACTCTTATTTACATTTCTCAAGGGAAATTTCTTGCTACTGACCCAGTACTAATATCTAAACTGGCCCTTAAAGGTTGTAGAATCAAGCATGTCATGGAAACATGCTGTAAATCCTACGAGCAACAAAACCTGTGCTGGATGGTGCATATACAGTGGCAACTGTAGTCAACCTTGCTGCTCCCCTAAAAAAAACCCAACAAACACACACACCAAAAAAGAAAAACCCACACCAAAAAAACCCAAACAACCCACCAAACACAAAAAAACACCAAGCAAAAAAATGCACAAATGTCCTCTACCTGTCAGTTTTCACCTGTCAGTTTTTTTCTGTGATGAGTCTGAGCACTAGACAAAAATAAAGATGAAAACACAATTCATTCTCACAAAGAAAAAGGTTTTGATTACAAAATCCAAAGCCCTGTTACAAGATGTAGGCATAAACCTTGATTTAATTGGTATAAGTGAAAGATTTAAGAAGCTGTCAGGAAAAGTACACAGATGTGAAATGAGGCAGTGCTTCTGTCTGGAAAAAGAGGAGAAAAGACGGTGAATAATGACCTTTTCTCTTACCTGGGTTTTGATGGTTAGATTGCTATGGTTATTGCCCAGTCATATATTTAACAAACTTAAACATGGCCAACAAACCCACCAAAATCAACCGAGAGGGAAGCAGTGCAGTGGGGGTTATATAGCACACATGAAGATCCTGGGGTTAGCCTGAACTAGCACAAAACTGAGCAGGCAAAGAAGAAGCCCTGGGGTCTCTGTGCAGGGGACAGGTCTGGGGCTGGTGAAACAGCAGATCAATAGGTGATTCACTTCTACAATTACAGCACTGATGGGCTAATCTCACACATACTGCCTCGAATAAACTTCTGTCTTAAGCAGGTTGAAGCCCAATCTTTTAAATTGAAAGATTGTACTTGAATACTTAAGCTTGGAGTAATGTAGATGAGAAAATAAAACATAGTGCTAGGACTTTGCTGCATAAAAATCCTTCCTGAGTTGCTCTTTTATTTCAGTTAGAGATGAGGAGCTGGATATTTCATTCTCCCCTCTTCTGCTACACACTTCAGAGTCTCAACTATATCTGAAGCTATTCCTAACCTGTTCCATTCTTAAAGTAATCCTTTCCACTGCACTATTAATGCATGTCCAGTCTGTTCGTTGAAGATAGAGCCCTTTCTCTTACTGTTGTCCTGTTATGTTTTCTCTCTCTCTGTTAATTTATCTGACAGAAATGCATACTAACTGCAGCTCTGGTGACTTGGTTTTCCTCTCACTCAGAAGATGAAATTTAAATTTCCTTCTCATCCTTAAGATCTTTCCAGAATTTATATCTCCAGTGTATACATTAACTGTATCATTCATCTAAAGGCTTTAGAGTAAGCTGCATGATTTTCCATATTTTAAACAGAGCTGATAAGATCAGATTTGTTAGGAGAAATGGTCACAGCATATGCATCATATCAGATGAATAACTCCCAGCATGACTGGAGTTTTCAGTAAACACAGCAAATGACATACTAATAAAGCAGATGATAGACTTGGCACTTAGAGGGCATTTGGTTTTTTTTAAGTCACTTCTTCCTTCTTCCAAATTCTTACTGTACTGGCAATCCTTCCCTCAGCAACGTATAAAAAACAGACTAAGGAAAGTCAAATGCCTTGACAAGGACTGTTCAATGACATGAGCAGGCTTCCAACTGGCTCTTCATTGATTCCTCAACTAACAAGGTTAATTAGTTACTAACACTATCATGGAAAAGCACCTTGAAGCCCAGCCTAAAATTCAGCCATTCCATTATTTTGGGAGTGTTTTATTTTTATTTCTTGAGCAACAGTCCTCTGCACCATTCCCTATATCCAAAACAACCAACATACTCACATTCATAACGAATACAACCCTGCAATACCCCTAAAGACAAAATGTCAATCCAATTTTAATTCCTGAGGCTCTGCAGTGATGGCTTCTGACAAGGTAATCCAGGCATGGTATGTTTTCCAGACGTTAGATCTGAGCCGGCAGCCCTGGGTAACACTATCGCTGCTGCTCCAAGCATCCCTGAAGAGAAGGACACAAGCATCCCTTGGGTCATACACAGGGCTTTCCTCGCCTTTACCCTTCCCAGAGCTGCCAATATTTCTTTTTTGCCCTGTTCGCAAATCTGCATTTAGTTTGTGCCTGGGTTTGAACCCTGCCCTGCAAGCTTAGCTCAGGAAGTCCTCGGGACTTCTCTTTTGTCACAGGATACCTCAAGTGTTTCTGCTGCTTCAGCTACTGCTCCCCACAGTAGCCTCCGCCCCAACAATTTGTCCTTCCCTGTGTAGGAGTGTCTGTGGCAGAATACAGCAAAAATAATTTTGATTTTAAAAGGCAGGAGAGATGAAAATCAGCTCTTTGTGCTCAATCCTGCCTCAGCCCGACACTGGGATTTTGATGAAAATCTGTTTGCTTCTCTTAATCTAAAGAGATTCACTTTTCCCCCTTCAAGGCCATTTCTTTTAACCATCTGGAAAACACTACTAAAATTTGAAATAGTGGCTGAGCTAGGGAACTTGCCTGTTCAACTTAAAAACATTTTTAACCAGTCATGGATCATACAGTTTAGATGGTATTGAGACATGCAGCAGTATTTGTATACATGTACACACCAAAAAACAAACTTCAACCATATAGAATAAGGTATAGTTCAAACTGTCACTGAAAACACTAATTTCACCTAAATATCAAGCACATCATATATCACCACCACTTCCATAAACCCTGATCAAGAGATTGTGCATGCCAGCCAGAGCCCCATCAGAGGATCCTGACTGAGGCCTTAGTGTTGTCCTCCCTTGCTGGCCCCAGCTGGCAAGGAGGCATGGAGAGCTCTGAATGTGACATGACAGGGGTTTTTGTTTTGGAAAAAGGGGGCAAAAGAAAAGGGGGCAAAAGAAAAGGGATCAATGTATTCAGGACACACCAAAAATTGATCTCTCTAGTGTAATTTATTATGTTTAAAGAATAACCACCTTCAAAATACATATTCACCCACAGTTACTGTCTCCTGTAATTTCCAGGTTCCCCTGAAAGAATACTTTCCTTCTGTTTTAACAGTGTCTGAGATCAAAGACTGGCTTGATTATGTCTTTTCAGTGTGAGAACATTGTCACATATATTAAAAAAAATATTTAAAAAAAAAAACAAAAAACAAACTCAAAAGGTCAAATTTGCATTTATACGCCTAAAATAACTGCCAAACCACTAAGGATGGAAAGACAGGCTTTACCTCATCCATGTCATCTGAAGCTGTCCTCAAAGGTACAGCCAATGAGAGGGAGGGAGGCTGGTGGGTTATTCAAGTCCAGCCTAGTATTCCCACAGCTTTCAAAGAGAGATGAAGGCAGGCGGGATTTCTCTTTATGTTTCCTTACTTGATCATTTCAAACTTACTTGAAGGCATGGGATAGCGTTATTATTGGCTGGTCCAAAAGATAAACCATTCCACACTTGATATAAATCCAAGCAAGTCTACCATACTTCTTCATTTGGAAGGAATGACTTCTCATTGATTTTATTATTTCCCATTGCAGCTTTAAATCAAAGACAGTTTCTGCTTAGAAGGGAATTAAGGGCATGCATTGAACTTGCTAACAAAACAGTTAATTGTCAAGAGTGATGGCAATGAACTTGACCACAGAGGAAAGAGGTAAACATGAACTACTAACATTTTAAAAGCTTGTAATTGCAGGGGAACAGCGCCTCATAGATACTAGATTTGAAGAAGCAATAGAACTTCTTCAGGAAGCAGAAATAAAACCAGACCTCTTCTAACTATATGTTGAAGTGCAGTAATTGTAACATGAATGGCAGAGAAACAAGAAATTGCATCTCACCAGTAAGACTTATAGATACTTAAAGAGGTTAAATTTCTCATTTTACCTCATCCAAGAATTGTTTGGCTGTCCCTTACGATCTTTCCACAGGATTCAAATGCGAGTGTAAGAAAATTGAATGTATCATAAACAGTTTCTGACAATACGTCAAGACATGGACTCCAACACAACTCGCTTCTTGCATACACTTGTCAAAATCAATTATCAATAGAAGTCAAGAAGATGAGAAAAAAGTCAAGACGGTGCAAATAAGAGAAGATTTTGTTTATGAGATTCATTTGCCATTTGTTTTAGTAGATGCAGGATCAGACCCTATTTCAAGGGATACTCTTGCATCATTATTTTGAAGCAGTTACAGACACATTAGCAAAACAAAAAAGCTGATCAATTTTTCTCAAATGACTTGTGGTACCATCTAGAAGAATGCAAACTTTGACAGTGCATGTTCCCAAGACATTTTCAAACAATAAGCCTAGATCTCCGGCAGCCTTGCATCTGTTTTTCCTCATCTTGCAGCACGCTACTTCTTTTGCTGATGAAAATTATTAGATCAATGTTATATTTCCTATGTAATTTCTGTTCTGTACTATTTCAAAAGTGGAAGAGGCAGAAAGTCTGCTAAATGGTAGACTACTCAACTATAGATTCTCTGCCTCAGTCAACCTGTAAGGCCAGCCACTAGGCTATAGTTCTCCCCAAATTTATATCAAAGAAACCCCCACAGAACTGTTCATGAGGGCCCTGCAGTACCCGTGACACACTATATATCCTCCCCAGTCTTCCCAAGAAGAGATGGAGTCCTGCGAAGCCCTCCTCACTGCCTGTGTAGGAATCCACATAAGTAGAATAATACGGGGAAAGATGGGGCAGGAACAGCTGTGAACAGGTTCTCGCATCCCAGAGCGTCAGCCTGCCCAACATCCTTGATTAGACAAGGCAGTGGGTTAAATACACCTTCTCCTCCCTTTCAGCTACCTACTTTTGCTTCCCCAGGTAATAGATTCCCCTGAGGACCTTAAATAAAATATAAACAAACCCTCAAAGCTCCTCCAAGAAAATTAGCCCTTCACCTTAGTGCAGCCAAAAAAGACAAGGCTAAACAGAAACAAAAGAGTGCACAAACAATAGAAGGAGCAGATAATGTCATACGTTTCCCTTGACGTGGCACTTGCCGCACTTAATACCATCTATAGGAGGACAGATTGAAAGCAGGGTTAAATCTGCAAAAGCCAGTAACTTTACCCTCTGTTCTCACCTTATGAATTCTGAACTAATGTTACATTTTTGAAGCCTTATGCAAATTCCCTTTCCTATTGCAACAGAAGGACAACAAAAGGAGAAAAATGTATTGACATCTTCTAGAAAACATTATCTTAAATTCTCCTAATAGATGTTTGTCCAGCTGCTGAACACAGCACTATATCCTCTGCATCAATAAAATCCAATTTAATCTTTATTCAATGTCTAAGCAATGAAGCAGACGAAGACCACAGCAATATAACTTCTTGGTTAAAGCACACAGAGCTGTAAAACCCATAGTCATGGGAGAACTAAAGAGTGGAAACAGAATCCACTAAAGCTGTCACTGGAACACAAAATACTAGGTGTTGCCATCATTGGAGTGTACCTCGAGAAAAAGAGTTTTATTTGATATGTGCGCACATGTGGTAAACTCACATCCTGGTGAATTAATATGGTGTTAAAGAAGGTGTTATGGGCTCCTTCATCTGAACCTTCCCACATAAAATTCATTTACAAGGCCATCTGAACAAAATTTGTCTGTTCGATATGCTGCATATGGACATTTCAGTTTTGGCAATGAACAGTTGTCTGTACCTAAGATAGCACAAATGGAAAAAAAATATTCCAGCTATGAAAGTTGCATCCTTGGCAAAAGAAAAGGGTAAAGCTTGCCTTTGCTAAAAGGAGTAATTTCTTCTTTCTATTCCTTAGATTCCATCTACCTCAATTCTCTGTTTCAGAGAAAAATAGAAAAGAAACAAAGTATTTATTTTCTACCTACTATCCACAGTTACAATAAGCTAAGTGAAAGTTGGATAATGTTAAGAATTGCCCTCAATTAAATATTAGCTTACAGATGGCAATGCAGTTTGTGTCTTCAAATTAATCATATCATGGTGCAGTGGGTGCAGCTGGGATGGAGTTAACTTTCTTCACAACAGCCCATATGCTGCTGGGTTTTGGATCTCTGGCTAAACCAGCACTGATAACCCACCAGTGTTTTAGCGACTGCTGAGGGGCGCTCACACGGCGCCAAGGCCGCCTCTGTTTCCCACTCTGCCCCTTCACAGCAAGTGGGGTGGGCAAGTGGCTGGGAGGGGGCACAGCCAGGAGAGGTGACTGCAGCTGTCCTAAGGGATATCCCAGACCACGTATCATCATATCGTCAGGCTCTGAGATAAAGCTGGAGGACAGTCTGCCCAAGGTAGCCATTGCTCATCATCAGTCTGCTGTGGGGGGTGGCGAGGGATTGCCTTTGCATCACTTGTTCATTTTCCTCTTCCTGATCAGGGTTCAGTAAACCAGCATTTCTTTCTGATTTGTTTTCTGGTTTGGTTTTTGTGGCAGAGTACAAAAGGCTGTGGAAATGACTGTGTATATTGTGAACTGTGTTGCACTGTAGAAGAAATTCAAAGGGCAAACATGAGCATCTCTTACCAACTCCTTCAAAAATAGAGCCATGCCCTAGGAAGTCAGGGAACGTCCATTTTAGGAAGAAAAATCTGTAATTTAAATTAGCGGAGGCAACAGCTCATCGTCAGACAGAGAGAGTAGGGCTGCTGCAGCTCCGCAGTCACAGCACAAGCTCTGCTAGGCAGACATCATACTAAACGCAAAGAGAAATTGCCTTCAGACAAGTCAACCAAATGATTTTTCAAATCACAACACCTTGAGACAAACTGAGCTCCCAACTATTTCTAGTATTCATCAGGCCAGAGCTTCCTAAATGAATGAGACTGAAAATTCAGTTTCCTTCCCAGCTCTGCCGCTGATCCTATCTAGGCATAAACTGAAATCCATCAGACCATGACCAATTAGCAGACCGAGCGTGCACTGCCACAGCCACGCTGCTGGGCTCCACCTCCGGCACTGCACCACCTCCTTACGCAGGCGTGCAACTGCTTGGGGAGCTTTTAAGTCTCTCTTTGATTACTGCTAGCTATAAATTCCCCAGAGCATGGTATAATTCCCATTGATTTAATATTTAAAACCAGAAGTATCAAGAAAGTAACATGCTGCTCCCCAAAACCACAACAGCAGTTTTTCCTTTACTGAAAGCCAATTTGAATTTAAAAAAAAAAGTAAAATTGTTTATACTACAACAGAAAAACTTTCGTAAACAATTTTAATAAACCTAAAACAAACAAACAAATCAATCAACCAAATGTTAGGTCATAACATCACCTGTTATCTCATAGCAATTATTAAATTATGTTATATCCAGATTTTGGGAAGCTAATACTTTTACCTACACAAGTGCATAGGTAAAAGCAAAGGCCAGCAGAGTCCAGGTACCTCTTCCAGGCCTGCTCGTCCTCTACCTTCCGTTCACCTTCCTTATTCAGTTTATATCTTGAAGAGATTACTATGTATTTTATACAGTGTCATAATCTTGCATAGAGCCTCCAGGCTCCAGCGAAAAATAAACACTTCAGTAATAACAGAATGACACGTTATATCAGATACAGAACATATCTTCATCTGAGAATTTCTTAAACCTCTTTGGTACAGGATTTAAACCTTTTTTTTACATACATACGTATATACACACATACGATATATATACATATGTGTGTATATACGTATATATACACCCCATACTTTTTACACATACGTATAACATGATTTCATCAATATTGTGTATTATAACTTACAAAATTTACATATATACATATACTTCATATACATTTTATAACATATAATGGTGACTGGTCACCTGCTTCCTCCTGACTGTTAAATCCATTTCTCTGTAAAGAAGCAATCCTTTTTCAAAAGGAAAAACACCGAGGGGACCAGAAGTAGAAAGTGATGGAAAAGTCCAAAAGAAGAGGATAGAAACAGTGACTCCCACTTCCCAGCACTGCCAGTGTCTCAGGGCGCAGGCAGCGGGAGCAGAGGCCTGAAGCAGGAATTCCATGCAGATACTGCCACGGGACCTGGGAACCTCAGCTCACACGCTGCCCGATGGAGGAGGATGGATGGCCGGGAAGCCCATAGAGCATGTTCCAAACAGAACAGCAGGAAAGAATCCAAAATGGATCATTCCAGAAGGGAAATTTTGCCTTGTTAACTTTCCCGACAGCCTTATTACCTCCCCCACCAACTTGCTGCTACGTAAACCAGAGCTGAGGCACTAAAACAATGCATTTGTGGACTTTATGGTGTTGCATAAGCTTATAACTCAGTAGACTTTATGACAGCAAGTCATTTGTATCGATTTATTTACTTCATTACTGAGGGGAAGATGAAATTCCACATTGATGGAGAATCGAATTGAAGAATAGCTGATTAGACATTTTAAAATCACATTTTAAAGTGAAGATTTCTAATGACGTACCAAAAATTAAATACCAAGAGTACAGAGTCAGACAATCTAGATGTATAGTTAGAAATTTAAATCACTGATCTTATTTGTAGATGAAGAAGTTAACAGCTGCTTTTACAATAGCCTTACCTTTCTACTCAATAAAGCTTTACAAGACCTATTAAACGTAATTATGAATGCTCTTTAATTGCATAAACGACTTTGCAAATTTTTACTCCTGGGCTTTGAAGGAACTGTGTTAATGGAGACCAACAGTTTCCTAGAAACACAGCTGAATGTTCAGAGAAGTCCCTTTACCATCCACCACACACAATGTGGTAAACATCTTGCCTTTGAAATTCAAACCATTTTGTCATTTTCCTTTGATGTATCCTCTCCAGCAGCACACTGGTATAATTGTCATTAAAGCAATAATTCGGTAAGCATGCATCAACATCTTTAAGTGAGAAATTAATCTTCCCAGAGTAAATATGTAAATATTTAATTTTAATGTACAAAAATTAATAAGAGAAATGGGAAAGAGAAGCAAGTCTATGAATAACAACACTTACCACCTTTCCATTAGGCACCTCAAAATACCATAAAAAGACAAGCATTATTTTCCTGATTTACCGATGGGGAAAGCTATGAGCAAATTGCTCAAGGCCACAAAATGAGCCAGAGACATAATATGGATCAAAGTCCTTTAGTCCAGCTCCAGTATCCTGCTACTGCATCTTATCATGCAAGTCATTACAGAAGTGACAATGAAGAAATCCACTCTCGTTGACCTCCCCAACATCACCCTTCCTTTGGTGGCTTTCTACAGACCACTTCCAACCTACCTTCCCCTTTTGGGTAACTCTGCCACCTGGCAAGGCCTGCCAGGACTGCCTCGAGCATCTCGGACAGCACCCAGCCCAGGAGAGACAGCAGTGCTAGGACATCCGGACGGCTGCAGCCTCCGTGAAGATAACTGGGTGACCGCACCGGGAGGGACGGCACCGCGGCGGAGGAGGCACGAGGGAGGATCTCCTGAGAGACTGAAGTTCTCAGTAGGGCTGAGTCAGCAATATTGCCGCCTTGTGAAGACCCAGGAATGGCCGTAACCAAGCATGATGTCAGCACTCGGAGAAAATAATCTGTCATATCAACCTAATGGAGCCTGAATCTTTAATGTGATATTGATTCCGCTAATGTTCCTCCATGCTGTCATCCGGAAGCAAAATACCTCTTTGTTATACAGTAAACTACACTCAGGGTCATACAGTACAAAAGCAAATATCATTATGAAGGGGGTTTTGTTTTGTTTTTCCAAGCAACAAAAGATGTTTAAAATCCTGCATTCAGAGACAGCTGCTAACATTATTATCACTAAGAGGAATACAGGTCATGCCTAATTCCAGTCATTGTGTATTACATCATCTAAGGAGAAGACATCTCAATGTAGCAGGCATGTCCTAAGCAGGCAAGGCTGCCAGAACTGCAGAAGATACAGAACAAGGTGCTGCAGCACTAAATCAGCATTTTGGTGCTCAGTGTTCATTTCAAAGGCTCATATGCTAAGAGTTTTTGGTTTTTTCCATCTCTTCTCATTATGAGTGTCAAATATGGGTCAGGGGTTTCTCTCCTTCCAAATGGTTAAAAGTATGTCCACTGTGTTTAAGTGCCAAGATTGCCCACTTTAAATCATATGCTGGACGTTCCTCAGCTCCCACTGACTTCAGGAGAGCTGTATTATTTCTGTTACCAAGCTGCAGACATTGGAAACTCAGAACTGATGGGAGTAAGCAGGGAATTCTGGTGGCAAAAGGTTTTGCTGCTAGACTCCTTCACTGAACCCCAAACCTCTTCTTGCTCTTTTCTTCTCCCCCATGCCCTGTACGACAGGGACAAACTCGGTCCCCTTTCTTCCTCAAATCACAGCCAGCTCTGATCTGCCATCTCACACCTTCATGTATCATCGTGATTAATAGAATCATGTCTCTGATAAGGAAAAGAGACATTATTAAGCATCTTCATTTTTTTGGGTGCAACCCCAGGCTTCTAAATAACTGTCTTTGTCCAGGTTTTGAAAATTGCAACATTTATGGCTATTCATTACCTTTACCTGTTATACCATAACTGCAGGCAGATGAGCTCATCAAGCAGAAAACATGGTGAATAATCCCATACACCTCAGCATGATGTATTTGAGGCTATTCTCCCCTTCCTCCCCCATGTTTGATACATGCTACCCCTCTCATTGACTCCCTCTGCAAACAGCAGGGACCTCGGCAGGTTTGGAAAGCTAACACAATGAAAAAAGCCATAGCAATGCGCCTTTGGTCCATCTACACCTTTTCTCCAAATCCAGAGCTGGCCCCTGAGCAGAAGTAGTTGCCCCACTTTTGAACTGCTGAGAAAACCTTCATCCTGCAGACAGCTGCAAAAACTCTTATCAGTGAATAAATTATGAAATGCCTCTCAAAAAAAAAAGTTATAACTATAGTTAGAATATACGAGATGAATCATAATCCTGAAAAATGACACCCCCATCTGTCAGATTCACGAAGCTGGGAACTTTATATAGAAACCATACAACTTTCCTTCAGATAAAACCCTCCTGCCAAATCTGTATCTCTTCTAAAATAGTAACCTGCCTTGTTCTCTGCCTCAGAAGGCTCTATTTTTGGACAGTGTCCCACTACAAATAGGGATTGCTCTGCTTTGTTTGCGCTTTATCCATCTGCAAACAGGTAAAAGCCTGGGGGGGGGAAAGTAATCATCGTTTGTCAGTAAAGGGACAGTCCAGATGGCCAAACAAAGGATGCAGTGGGTTAAATACATTTCACCTCTGAGGGAAGTTAACTGTGCAAATGTAGTTCTACTAGAAACTTTATGTCCATAAAAAACTACACCATTCATAAGCTGTCCTACTTTCTTCAGAAATACTCATGAAGAAAAATAATTTCTAAAATTAATAATCAAGTGCAGTCAAGCTCTAACATGTATTCACATATAGGACATGGATTTTGTGTTATCACAGGGAAGGGGTTCTGGGGGGTTTTGTTTGTTGGATTTTTTTTTTTTCCCCCCCAAGATGGCAAATGCTCTAAAGCAAAGAAAGCCTTGTGAACATCGGATCTTCATTGAACCTAGGAATTTCTGCTGTAAAAGTAATAATATTGATACCCTCCACTTTGGGAAACAGATTTAAAAAAAAAAAAAAAATCTACTTTGCTGTTTAAGCACTACCCGAACAGCTACATTATCACTGAACTGAAGATGCTATATAGAAGATTCATATAAAAAAGTTTATGCTACATGTGTAAAACCTGGAATCCTGTGTATGACAATCACAGATTTGTTTGTGATGTATAGAAAAAAAGCTTATATTATTGTATCATTTTACCCATATGTGCAATTATTATTTATTTTTTATTTATTTCAGGGGGAAAAAAACAAAAACAAAAAAAACAAAACACTATCTAAAGCACACACTAAAATTTGCAAAGTAACATCTTTGCTTCCAAGCTCTTAAAATCTGCTTTGGTTTAGTGTTTTGGGTTGGGATTTTTTCATACCCATGTAGGATACGCTACGAGGGAATCCTCAGATGAACTCTACCTGTTCATTTTAGTTAGGTCAGTCATATTTGTTCCTGCTTTGTATCACAACTCAAGTGCTTCAAAGACTCTGTTCCTTTTTCTCAGAAGTGAGCACAGGAAAAGAATAATTGAAATATTTTGTACAAAAATTTGTCTGGGTCATCACAGAGCCAGAACAACTACAGGGAAATGAATTCACTCATCATAAAACAAGAACTTTTATTCAAGAAGATTCTCTAAACAGTTTCTGTTCTTCATGATCTATGAAGATGAGTCACAGTGCTTCTATGGTAAAGGAAGTTTAAATGTAATTTTAAACAAACAAACAAAAAAATCCACATAGTGCATTATCAGTCTTCACTCTTGCTCTTTAATTCCTCAGAGCTTTCATCATTTCCAACCTTCCTGGCACCTTTCAAGTTTACATTATGTAGAAAAATAAACAAAGTCTCTCCCACCCCCTTCATGAACAGTAATGATGCTACAGAAGCTAAGCAAGCAGGCAAGAAACCTAGTCCCTAAAGCCCAGAGAATACAGTCCCAGGGGCAAGGATCTCAGTGCTAACCCCCAGGTGCTACGTGGA
Source organism: Podiceps cristatus (assembly GCA_000699545.1). Lineage (NCBI taxonomy): Eukaryota > Metazoa > Chordata > Aves > Podicipediformes > Podicipedidae > Podiceps > Podiceps cristatus. The sequence goes on from JMFS01071768.1 coordinate 18,294, forward strand.
CAGTTTCTCCAGCTGCTTTGGCTCCCAACAGCCATGCAAGGTCCTGGTCCTGACAGCAGCATCCCCCGTAATTACCGCATCGTGGTAATAGTTTAAGCCACGAGCTTCACCAGCCTGTGGTCACGCACAGTACTGATGAAGGAGATTCCCATCACAGGATCACAGGATTTCTAGGTTG
>KL272735.1:5675-43962 GCA_000699545.1 Podiceps cristatus
AGGAATTAGCTGATGCATATAATGAAAACAACAGAAAGAACAATGCTTTTACCGTTAAATGAAAATACAGTCTATTTTTCATGGTAAAGGTCAAGTTCTGAGAGGAGAATGAGATTCTAAAACAGGAGTTCATTATGCAAGAAAGCAAAAAGTTCTATTGTTTCAGTAGTGCACTAGCAGGGACTTAGAATTGTGAGCTTATATATGCAATAAGAAACAAAAGAAATTTGTCTTAATCAGGAAGCTGACTGACAGTATTTTCAGTCCTCACTATACAACAATGTGAAGAGCATTTGCTTTGCATTCTCTGAACTTTTAAGGGTCTTGTCTTTAATTTCTCTCTGCAAATGTGAGGGACAGAAATGTTATTTCCCAAATGAAAACCAAGACTCTCATATAGTCTTATGACTCTAGAAGCTTAGATTTTTCAAAAATATATTAAATTTTGATAGCACTGCTAATACTACTTTGTTAAGCTAAAATCTTTGTGAAAATTAAATTCAAATTATAGGGGATGAGATAACCAAGAGCTGAATTATAAATGAAGTAAAAATTTCTGGTTTTCTAGTTAGGAACAGTGATTACATATATGCTGCGTTGTAACACTTCTTATTGAAATACAGTATTTCCTGTTACTTACACCTTTAACATTTATTCTGTTGAAGTTACCATTTTCCATGGCAGGTGTGTGTTTCACTACTTCCCTTACTTTTATTAGCTCAGAATCACCCATTTCTAAAACAGAGGCTACAGTCATTCTGACATTACTTAAGAAGTCTCAGTGCCTTTCCTTTGCATTGCTATGGCCCATGGCACAGTGAAGCTGGGTTTTCCAGTCACACGCTTCCCAGAACAAACACTCATCTTCTATACTAAATCTAAGAGGTCTAGACACAGCACTGCTTTCTACAGAACCCAATCCACAGTCATATTGCAATAACATCTTCTGATCAGCAGTAGGATAGAATTGTGAATCCATATGAGATTTGGTATGACATACATTTAGATATCAGACTGTCTTTAGTGGGGAAATACATGCCCAGTGTTTCTGGGCATGATCAGAATTAGTTTAAGCATGTGCAGAAATTTAATATTGAAAGCAGAAGTCACTCCAGATTTTACGTACCAGTTTTTGAGGACCTTGGTATGGGACTGAGTGGCCAAAAATGTCAGTTAGGTGGCTGAAGATTTTTTTGAGACATTTTCTCATCATACCATGAATAATATGGGTATGTTCACATCTGGGCCAGATGTCATTGCACCCTTAACTGTCTATTCCCAGCTGTTTGGGGCTTGGCTTCACAATTTTAATGCCTTTCTAATGCAGAGCTTTTTCTATATTTATTTAACATGCACTTAAACCTTCTAAAGGTGTTAACCAGCCACGGACTTCAGTTGGAGAAGTGAGCAGTGTGCAGTCCTGAAAGAAAAGCCCACACAGTATACGGAAAGAACAGGAAGTTCATATCCATTCAGGATAAAAAAGTCATTAAAAATGTCTAATCAATTGTCTTCACAGAGAACAGATGAGTTGAATTAAATGGTGAAAACCAGGATCAATATTTCTGAAAGCTTTAGAAAACTGTCTGACCTGGATCAGGCTTATTGAGCTATCAAGCAGATAAGAGACCATAATGGATTTTGGTTCTAGGAAATAAGCATAGCTTGATGAATAGCAAAGAATGCTGGTCAACAGTTAGGGGAAAAACAATCCAGGAAAAAAAAAAAAAAAAAAGTAGTATCCGAGATGTACAAGAACAGCTGTTAAACAGGTACTACCATAAATGTATTGGATTTTGAAACCCTTAGACTTTGAAAATGAGTTGCAAAGGTGTCCACAATCAATGAATGGAAAATATGGAACATAGTGGGATAAACTATTTGACATGAAAGAGAAATACCCCACTTCATTGGAAAAAGGGCCCAGTTGCATTATTCAATATGAACAATGAGAGAAAGGTTTTATCATGGTATTTTTGACAGATGTCTTTTAAAAGCATTATAATCGGGTATTAAATTAATCCCTAAAGCTAGACTATATTCTCCCTGTATTTTTCACCTGCCTCCATTGCTCTTTGAACATTGGACAGGGGGTAACAGGAACCATATTAACCATATTACAGGCAAAATAATGCCTACAAGTCAAACTCTCTTGTGCACAGAACGCATTAATTCAGAGTGTATTATTTCTGAACCACTGCCTGCACTCATAGCTCAGGCTCTTCTAACTGTATTTACCACTATTCCTTTTACCATAAAATATCTTGAACTACATGGAGGAGAAAACCAAAAAGATGCCAGTGAGAGTCATTGCCAAGAGTGAGAGAGCTGTTAAAATATAAACCAAAAAGAAGGGACAGACCTGTAAGATCTGTCCTCCTTTGAGTCCGTGCAGCACTGTTTCCAGACGCAGGGATAGCAGCGTTTGTGCACTGGGGCTGTTCTGCACCCCAACATCGGTCTAATCCAGACTTTAACAGCGCTCTTTGCTGTCTCAGCCCAGGCATGTTGCACAGGCATATGTCTCTGCAGGAGAGGGAGGACACAGCTGTGTGCACCTGCTGATCCTCACTGTTAGCACTGCATGAAATTCTGCCGTATAACGAGAGATTGCTCCTTCTTCCTATTATCATCCCTCCTGTAAATACTTCCCATATCTCCCCTCTTTTTTTTTTTTTTTTTTTTTTTTGCCAGCTTGCAGAACCCGTCTCTAATGACCTTGTAATTAAATTGCAGAGTTAGATTTTATAGGCCACTTCATCATTCAGGGCCTCCAGTCCTGGTTATTCTTTCCTGAGCTCCCTCCATTTTGTCATCATCATACTTCATAATCATATTTCTTAATCCACGTACCTAGCAAAAAAATGGAAAACAGAAAGTCTGGCACAAAAGAAAAAGAATACTGGTAGCAGCAAAAGCAGGCATGCAGCTCTTACTCATTTAACTGGCAATTAAAAAGGAATGCTTAAGAAATGTGGTGTTTCGTTCACTCTCAACATGTAAGTAACAGCAGTAAAGTTAGTTTGACAAGCCTAGCTCTTGCACTAGCATATGCCCTTTCATCTGAAACTCTTCAGCTGGATATTGGACTTGACTTTCAGTTCTTAGTTTAACTTACATCTTCATAAAATTAAAAAAAAAAAAAAAAAGGAAAGAAACCACACACACAACCCCCCCCTCCCAAAAAAAAAAAAAAACGACAACCAAAAACAAACAGAAAAAAAGCAAGTTGCTATTGCTGACCATTGTTGAGCTAAGTGAAATCATCAAAATCAGTGTTCATCCAAAATAATATCCCAAAATAAAATCCTGTGTTTCCTCAGGACAGACACAGGTAATTTCAGCCCAACTGATGGAACAGTACCTTAGATAGGTGCATTTCTCTTTACCCTTCCTGACAGCACCGACTTGTGGAGAGGGGAGGTGGCAAAAGGCAGATATCAGAAAACCTTAATGCCATCACATCTGAGGAAATACTTTTCATAGAGCATGCAGCATATGAAACACTTTGCCATGAAGTACTGTAGAGGAGAAAAGAGTTTAAAAGAATCGTGGCAGAGGTGGGCTCTTGGGCTACAAACATGCAGTTTAGTAACACAGATGTTAAAATACAAGGAGTTAGATGATCCACTAAGAGAAACGCTAGAAGGAATTGATCCACTAACCAATAATGACAGGCAAAAAGTTCTTCTGTGGATGGTTCCATGGAAGAACTTCACATCAGTCTGCTTGAGAGATTGATTTCTATCTCCCTTGTCATCACCTATGAACACCACCTATTACCGTCACCACCAGCAGCACCACATTAGGAGTATCACTCAACAGTTACAACTTTCGCTATAGTTTTAAGGCCAGGGACCCTTTTAATCCAGTGTCAGTATGGGCCACCTGTGTCCACCTCAGCAGTAGTAAGAGCTCTAAGCATAACTACAAAACTATTCCAGTTTGCTCCTGAGACCTTAGAGATCCTATCGAATTCCCAGAGGCAAGGTGGCAGCTTATAAAGACAGAAAATCCGCTTCAAACACTTCTGAAGCTGAGAAGAGTCACTGGCCACTGTTACAAGAGCTTTCACTGAGACCTGTCATCCCCCAGCTGGGTTCTTCCTCACCCAGCTAATGTGGGGACTGAGAGCACTGTGGCCAAAGAGATTGGAGACAAAATCCTCAATATATTTGGCTTGTATAAACACATACTTTCTGCCTCATCTCCATCAAGTCCGTCAAGTTTTAGTGGTATGTAAGCGATTGGGCTTAGTCCTTGGGTGAAATTTAATTGATTGTTTTATCTAGGAGGTCAGATCTGATGCTCCTGTCTGACCCCAAATCTGTATCCATACGTCTTCATGCAGCTCACACTTTATGCAAGGAATAGTATCAGGCTTGGTTCTACAACGACTGGTTGTGAATGACTGATACAGAGATGATTATGCTTCCAAATCATGACACTTTAAATTACCATTTTTGTTCATTCACAAGAACTAAATTCACAGAATGATTGTCATCGTCTGACATATTTATCATTGTCAAGCTGAGCCTGCTATCTCTACATCGCAGGTTTCCTCTGTTGCTCCCAGGAACTTACACAACACAGTCACATCACGTGTCATGAAGCGTTTGCTAACCTAGCTGCAAATCAAAAGGACAACAAATAGCATGATTACTTGTCCTTAAAAGTGGCACATTTTTGTTGAGTTTAGAAAACCTATACTTTCACTTGACAGCTTTGGGAGGCAGTTTAAATATCTTGTACTGCTCTGTTTTCTAGTATTGTTTGAATAGTTATTTTAATGATAGGCAAAGAATACTTTCCTCTGAAACCCAGTGAAACATGGGATCGTGTATTGGAGCACATTTTCTTATTTTTTTTTTTTTTTTTAAGGAAGGCAGAAAAGAACTATCTACAGACCTCCTGCTAAGTCTGTTTGTTTCCTATGGCATATTGCTCTTGCATGCAGTTGAGTGTCTTTTTGGTGATAACATTATTATTTAGGGGAGTATTACTATTTAAGGTGCAAGTAACTCATGCTGTTGTACTAATTTGTGGGTGAATGCTGTATATTTTTAGTATCCATTCAATCATATGTGCTGGGCTGTAACATTTTAAAATGAATTCATGAAAAGAATGATACAAAACCCATTAAAGTGAACAGAAAAAACTCCTACAGTTTTTCTGCCTCCCTAATTTTATAAGGTGCCCGTGATGTTAACATGAAAAGGAAGGAGAGAGGCTCATGAACTCGTATAAATGATTTCTTGTGTCAGTAACTTTGAAGGGGTAGATCCCTGCATTAAGGTATGATCTCCCTGACTGCCACTCAGGTAGAACAGTCCACACAATGGAAAGACTGCCAGTGTCAAGGTTTTATATATTGTTACGTTGCCATGTCTTGAGCATCTGATAGGTTTTTAAAACTCACGGTTGTCTCAGTTCATTCTGTGCCCCTACTGCAAGAGATTCTGCTCTGGGTTTCACCACACAGTTGACTGATGTTTACAGAACTCCCAAAGGCTGCTGCTTTGCAGGTGTAAGGGCAGCATTTAAAATGATCACATTTCAAAGCAGCTTGAAATGATCTTGCTTTAAAGTAGTTTTCTTCAAATCAGTACAGTTTACCCTTTCTTCTCTTTTAGGGTAGATCTGAAACAACCACACAGAAACTTGTTGGCAAATAGGTGGACTGCTAGCAAAGCTTGAGTCAGGCTCTTGGCACAAGTCTGTTGTTCACCGTTCAGAAACATCTGTAGAGCTTTGTGCAAAATCCCGTGAAGAACAGCCAGGGGCCCATAACTGAGAGTCCCTCCCTCAGAGACTCTGCACCTCAGGATGCAGAGCCACAAAGAGAAGGAGGCAGTGCTCTCTACGGCCACTTCAACAGCTTGAATGGATAAGTCCAAATGGTAAACCTCCTGGCCATGAGGAGCCTGACTTGAAGCCCTGGAGAATCATTGTTGGTGGGAGGGATTAACAGTGGGATTTAGGCTTCATTCTGTGTAAGTGATTTAGTAAGAGTTGGTGTGTCAAACCATTACCTGTGGGCCATTTGCAGTGAGTTGGTGTGTCAAACCATTACCCGTGGGCCGTTTGCAGTAGGTATCAGTTCCTACCCCAAACACCCCGCTGTTTAGGAGCAGCCAGTTGACTCCCTCTGCCTCGCTACCAAAGTCCAGATCTCCATGAAACATTTCACTTCTGTGCTCCTATTTGGGACACCCCAACTGTAATCAAACCCTTCTCTTCTCCCCCACATCTACTTCCACTTCCAAATCCTTGACAAAAGATCTTGCAGATCTACATCTTCCCACTCAACAGAGGAAGGCCTGGAAATGCTTCTTAAATGCTGTTGAAATTGGTCAGTGGATTAATTTTTTTAAGTTGTCATATTGAATGAGTGATAAACAGAATTAGTAATAGTATATGTCTTAGAAAACTAGGGTAAAAATCCAAGGCCTGTCATTAAACTTGATAAAGGCCTTTCCAGTAACCCTTGCAAGTGTTGTCGGTTTAAATGCAGTTAATCCATTTTCCATGGCATTAAACAAACCGCTGTAGCTAAAGTATTTTATAATTTAAGAATAAGAGGAGGCCAAAAAGCAAACAGATTATGCAAAATTTATAATGTACAAAGAAAATGAGTGCTGAGAATGTGTATTTTTAATTTCAGCAGTGCTGCTAGGTGATGGGTTTTAATTTTAAGAAACTCTTTTCAAACTTCCTTTGGAATAGAAGAGGGGTATACCACTGTGGCAAAACCTTTTTTTTTTTTTTTAAAAAGAAAGAAAGAAAGAAAGAAAGAAAGAAAGAAAGAAAGAAAGAAAGAAAGAAAGAAAGAAAGAAAATACACTGAGAAGAGGGCTGGGGGAATCTCATCTTTAACAAGAGATTATAATTTCAAATTAAGTCTGCATTGTGTGTTACTATAGAAACTCCCATTTTGTGGCATGTTTGTGGGGAAAAAGTCAAAAGTTGCATTTTAATGAAGGCAGATCACACGTTAGCTTCCTTCGTAAAGCAAAATAAAATAGAAGTTTATCAGGAATTGAATAATTACCCAAAATAAGGTGAGCTAATTAAGGTCATGGGGAAGGGATATTAAATCCTGAAGTGACAATATGTCATGTTCATTTTTCAACGCTAGTCTCCGCCTTACAGATTATGTATTAGATACTGCAGGAGTCTGATGGATTGAGAGGCTTGTTGCCATGGCAATATTTGCTGCTTTGCTGGTATTCCCTACAGAAAGTAAAGGATTTTTTTTTCTACTCAGTTAGACAAATTGGCTATATATAGCAAGAGATGTTGGAGAACTAAAACAGCAGAATCTGGTGGGGGGAGGCTTGGGGGAAGGACTGACATTTATAAGTCTCAAGGAATCACAATAGACCATCTATTGGTGAGGAGTGGGGGGGGCTGCTGAAAGAGGGAGAGAGAGAAGGGGAGAAGAGAGAGAGAAGAAGGGGGGAGAGAGAGAGAGAAGGAATGAGGGAAGGAAGCAAGCAAGAGGGAGCTGAGGGAGGAAGGAAGGAAGAAGGGAAGGAAGACAGGAGGGAGGGAGGGAGGGAAGGAGGGAAGGAGAAAGGCAGGCATGAGAGAGGGGAGGAAGCAAGCAAGGAAGGAAGGCAAGAGGAAGGAAGAAAGGAAGGAAAGCAGGGAGAGAAGGAATGAAGGAGGAAAGGAAGGGGGAAGGAAGGAAGGAAGGAAGGAAGGATGAGGGAGGAAGGAAGGAAGAAGGGAAGGAAGACAGGAGGGAGGGAGGGAGGGAAGGAGGGAAGGAGAAAGGCAGGCATGAGAGAGGGGAGGAAGCAAGCAAGGAAGGAAGGCAAGAGGAAGGAAGAAAGGAAGGAAAGCAGGGAGAGAAGGAATGAAGGAGGAAAGGAAGGGGGAAGGAAGGAAGGAAGGAAGGAAGGAAGGAAGGAAGGAAGGAAGGAAGGAAGGAAGGAAGGAGGCAAGAAGGAGGGGAGGAAGGAAAGAAGGAAAGGAGGGAAGAAACGAAGGAAGGGAGGGAGGAAGAAAGGAAGGTATGAACAAAGGAAGGAAAATATTCTTACATCATACATTCATGGTATATACTGGTTTTAGGGCAGGGAGGCCAGCAAAGAACAGGTTGCGTTGCCTAAGAAAAAGCTATAGATTCTGGGGGTTTACTGTGCTTGAGGTGGTTTATAGCTTCAGGAAGAGCTAAGAGGTAAAGACCTCTAAAATAAAATAAAATAACAATAATTTTAAAAATCAAACAAAAACCCTACCACATAATGGAATTGCTTACCACTTAAATTGTCAGTGTAAATCACAATTTGAGCTCCAAATATAAGCCACCTTCTTCAGTTGTTTTTTTTTTTTTTTTTCCCAAAATCTTTGCTCACAGCATTTTTAAAGCAAGGTGTTGATACCATTTCCATCCTCCTCTTGGCACAATGAAAGTAAATGTGCTTCAGTCAGATGTTAGGGAGTACTGTCTCTTATGTATAGTTCAGTCTGTTGCTCAGAGGTGTGGGAAGAGTGTGACAATGTGCTTTCATTTTAATATTAGCCCATCTCAGCCAAGCATCTATGGATTACTGCAGAAGAAAAAAAAAAAAAAAAAAAAAATTTTGGTTTGTTTCTTCCTCTTTTCCACTCCTATCCCTTTTATACACAGAAATGTACCAAGCAACCTATAGTATTTGCCCTGAGGCTGAGAAAGACACTATTCAATAAGAATGACCAGGCAGCTCTAACTGTCCTTGGTGGCAATTCACTTGCTCACTTGCCATATCCCTAGCCACTATTTCTTTCTCTTTTTCATGCCAGTCATCCATTATAGTTTTTAATTTTTAGTGTGTCAGACACGTACGCTGACCTGTATAAAAGACAATCTGTGGCAAATCTGGCTCTTGCACCAGAGAGTTCACATGGACAAGAAGCGTGCAATGAGGAATATGTACTTCAGTAACCACAACTGACTGGCAATTTTATGACTATGGGTCGTCCTGAGGAAATGCAATTTTAAAGGATGCAGTGAATAGACAGAGGAGAGAAGAGCAGGTCTATAACCAGGATCTGATTTCTTGTGCTTTCTGAAAGGCAGAAGAAGCTTCAATTTAATAATAGAATGAAAAAGTGTTAGCAGAGAGACAGAAAAAACTGGGAACACAGTTGCAACAGTGAAAAGCGGAGGGGGGTGTGTGAGAGTATATGTGTGCAGAGGGGAAGAAGGGGAAATCTTCTGTGTTTCAGTCTATGTATTTGACACAGAATGTGCATTACAGCAGTTTTAGTGATGAGATTAGATAGAAAAGACATAGAAGATCATTATAAAAACACTTAACAAAGTAGTGAAAGAGTGAGGGGAAAACCAGGGGAATTAAAGATGATACTGAAATGATGAAATGCTATGGAGACAGAAATAACAGAGCCCTCTGTTCACACCAATAACTAGAACTGGGAATGAAGACAAGAGAGGTTTTTTTGGAAGGGAGGAGGAAAGTAAAAAATCCTTTCTTAGACATATTAACATTCAGCCATCAGACCTTAAGAAATTTCAACTAGAAATCAGAGAATTAATTACAGTTCAATAAAAGCAGAAAAAAGTTGGGGGAAGAGAAAGGTGAGAATCTTAATATCCCATTTTCACCTGTATAACCCCATAAAATCCACACCTCTTTGAAAGTACAGGTACCAGAAGACAAGTTCTCACATAAGTCACAGTTCGTGCGGAGGGGTGGGGGACAATGAACAAGGATCAGCAGTAGAGAGACTATTGGGACGCAGGGATCAGGCTAATGGAAGTGGGGCTAAGCAAGCAATGATGGCAGGGATGGAGGTAAGCTTTCACTCCTATCACCAGCAAATGCATATGAACCACACAGGTGCTGAACCAGAGGTTGCTGGGGAATAAGGAGTTGCCTTTGGGGTTTTTGGTTAGTTTTGGTTTGTTTGGAGTGTCTTCTTTTGTTTTGTTTTTCTGAGGGGAAAGCTGTTTCTTTACCAATAACCCACACAAAATACATGAAAAAATGCAGCATGGCATGGAAGAAGGCATAGTAGAATCATCAGGAATGAATGAGAGAGTTTGTAAAAAAAAAAAAAAAAAAAAAGGAAGAAAATTAAAGGAGCTCAAAAGTGGTTGAGACCCAAGGAAAAAGAGTGAGGGACCTGAGAGTCAGAAAGAGCAGAAAACGGCTGAGATCTAAGGAGAAAGAGCAAGGGACCAGAGAGTAAGAAAGAGTACAGAAAATTCATTATAGATCTACAAAACATGGAATGGATTGATGAACTCTTTTACTAGAACAAACAAATGAAAGAGGCCATTAGCAAACTGAGCAGGAGCGCCTTCAGAGGAGCAGCTCAAGTGAATGCTTTATAGATGTGACAGAAGAATACAGCGAATTAGGGTTGTCTGAGGTGGACTGTGTCCCTTTGGAAATCCTTAGGCACAGTGTGTCTCTCCATGATCAGCACTTAGCATTTCAGAAGTATTAACTACCTAATCATCATTACGTTGCTGAGACATACCACTGGGGACAAAACCACGCGTCCTACAAAACCATACTGTCCCATTCCTGACATCTAGCTATGAAGCCAATGGGACATTGTGCTTAAATAAATGCCAGCTGTACACCTGTATAGGCAAGAAGCTTGATTTTCTTAGGCATAAACAGTGAGGATCTTAAGTTTGCACAGAAGGCTATAGGTTACCCTGCCAAGATTTTCAATAGAAAATAGAAAAAAACTTGACCAGAGCAAAGATCTGGATGGGATACGTACTATCAGGCATTCCCAAGGTGGCAACAAAACAACAGATGTGGTGTTTCAGCTTTTGTCTCCCACCAGCAGTGGGGAAGCTATTAGAGAAGCGTCTGTTATTGATTCACTGCTTAGAATCCATTTATACTGGCTGGTTTTGGAGCCATTATAATTTACAGTCTGTCATGTAAATTGTTCTTGGTCTGTGAAATATTGATCTATTAGATAGACATGCCATGCATGCACACTAAACACATGGACTCAAAATCCTTGGGGATTTCGCTTTTTAAACAACAGATTATTGCCCACGTTCACTAACTACTTCTACAAACAGCTCAGTAATTTCAGGCTTTAATATCCTCCTCAACTCTCTTCCCACATAACTAGAGGTAATATTTGATGTACTAGGGATTAAAGACCTGACTTTTTTTTTTTTTTTTCATTTAAAATGAAGCAATTTTCATGTGCACAAAGTATTTCTTAAATATCTTAAACGGATAAATATACACACACATATATTTGCACAGATTTGTGTGTATATAAATGTATATATATATTTTACACAGCCTTTGGTTAGATTGGAGGAGGTGGTGATGGACAGACCTCTTGGATGAGAATTTGCTTTGGCATTAAACCTTACACTGCCAGTAACATAAACTGTGTACAGCTAATCTGTAGATGGCGGTGACGCATGAGAGTAGCAGGGAAAAAGAAGTTGTGTCTATACATATTCTGTGCCCAACAGTCGGCAGTGAAAGGCTTGAAGCAGCTGTGGTTTCAGACTACCCTCAAGCTCGGAAGTGCCAGTACTAGCATGGCCAGGTCACACCACTTGCTCATGTATTTTCTCCTGAGTTGTTCGATGGCACTTTTGACATGGTGTCCAAGTACTTTGCAGACAATAAAGGAAGTTAATTCTGTCTCCACCGGGCAGACAAAAACTGAGATGGGAGCTCAGACTTACCTGCCAAAGGCCACTAGAGGAAGCAGAGACAAGGGCTACAACTATCGATGTCCCAAGCCCCAGTCCGTTTGCATCCCAGTTAGCCTTCTGCCAAAGTTGCTAAGTCTCAGCAATGTCAGGCGCAAAGGCTTGGTAACCAAGATTAAAACCAGAATCTCCAGGTGTCAGCTGAGCACCCAGTAAATGAAGAGTATGTGGTTCTAATAACAGCCAACCACAACTTAATTAAGTATTCCTGTAAGCTTTCAAAAAAGACAACTAAATGGGAGTTAAGGACCAAGAACTAAACAGCCGTCTAATGACAAGGTCATTATTTATACACCCATACATTTTATAAATGAAAGAGAAATTAGATGTACAACCAGCTGCCTTTTTCACTGCATATCCCTGATTCACACACTAAACATCACTCCTTCTGCAGGTGGAGATTTCCCAAAGAAAAAGCAAAACACAATTAGAGACCACATTATAAGTACTCACGTCCTAATTTTGCTAACACTGTGGCTTTGAAAAGATTTTTTTTAATACAGTTATTTTTGCATAGCAGCTCTTCTTTTGAAAGGAAGAGGAAGCTACCTGTCATCATACAATGATGAGATACAGACGGAATACATGTGTATGTTCCATCAGCAGCAGATTAAAATACAGATCCCACACTAGCGCAGCAGACTCCCTCCCCCATCCTGTGGCACAGAAATAACTGCTTAAGTGGCAGAAAGCAGTTCTTATCCTGTTTGAACCAAGCACTAGAGAACTAAAGTACACTGAAACAGCAGTAGGTGTGTTGTTACCCGTGCACCAGTAGTTGTGCTATGCAATCAGGATACTCAAGGGGAAGGAGGCACATGAAGAATCATGTATAGAAAAGGGACGTGATTTGTCAAGCATTTCATATTCACTTCCAAAAAAACCTAACAGCAGTAAACTAGCTTACTAGTTCATTGAGAGAAACAGACATAAATTTCCTCAAATCAGCCAAACCAGTTTCAAGAGGAGCTGAAGATCTGCCCTCTACCTGGGTTCTCCTAAGGGTGCTGCAGCAGAAAGCCCCTGCCTTTAGAATTACAAGGTCTCAGTGCTGCTAATACCCACAGTATGCATGGTTAAAATCCAGCAACTGTTCAAAGACTGTGACTTAGGACTGTGTTTCCATCTAAAAATCCAACATATTGATACATTTTTATTTCGGACTTGAATTAATGGAGCAGACTTCCCTATATATTATGGAGACAGCAATAAGAATCTCATTTTTAAATGATCTTGAAATATGGTCACACGTTGGACTAAAATAGCTGCTCTTTGTAATCTGGATTTCAGTGTAAGGAAAGTCTGTTTAACAAAGCCAATAGATCTGGAGTCACTCTAAGCACATATACATACACGCAGAGGTTTTAAAATAAAAAGGACTCAACTAGGTCTTCCACAGTATCAATTCATATAAAGCAAAATATTATATTTTTTTTAGTTTTCTCCTCAAAAATGAAAGCATTTAAATGGATTACAGTCCTTTAGCACCATCTTGAGAATAAAGGGACAAAGTTAACATAGTATTATTTTACTGCAGCAGTCATTTTGTCTATGGCAGTGTAGAAGACTGATGGGGTGACTCCTTGTTCTTTCTTCCTGTAATCATTACTGCACATTATTTTATATTCACCTCACTAAATGCATCCCAAGAGCAGAAACGTATGTCACCAAGGATTATTATTTTCTTCTAGCTTTATTATATAAGCAGTACAGTTCAGAAAAGGATAGAAAGCTCTGCAGCTACATCAGCAACACCCTAATGAATTGTCATTTTCAGATATATTCTAACTAGATTTGATGAAAGGCAGGTCCCTTCCAACCCAAACCATTCTATGGTTCTATGATTATGAAGACTGTAAAAACATGACAGGTAGGAATTGCTACTCTGTATAGTGTGCAATTATTTATTTCATCTTTATAATAGAAATAAAATGTTCCATGAAAAATCCCTCTTGAATATTATTTTAAAACCTTTTCCCATAAATAGCTAGTGAAAGCATTCATTTCCATTCCCTTAATGCATTAAGAACAAAAGGTCACTAAACAGGAACTAAACAGTTAAAAGGAAAAATTTATACCATTTTTTTATCTCCAGTGTGCATCAAGACTGAATCTTAAGCAGTCCTAGGAAAACCTAGAGTCACATTTGTGTGATGCACACATAGGTGTGTACACAGGCATGTACATACGCACATAAGACAAGTTTTCTAAATATTCCAGTTCATTACTCCATATATCTGAGGTTGCTAGAGACATGGCATTACCAAAATTAATAATGTATTAGCTGAAATTCATTTCATGCATATTTCAGCAAAGTTGTATAGGCAATACTTCAAATCACTGCTGTCTGGAAGATTTTAGACTTCTGGTCTGATAGTGCTTATGCAAATGTGAATGCAATGGATAAAGGCAGAAGCAGTTGAGAAAGATGCCTTGCGAGCTTCCCCTGGCAAGTTTGCCTGTACACCTCATCCTTGTGCTCCCACATCCCTCCTGGTCCTGCAGGTCCTGGTTTTCTCAAACACACGGTAAAGAGCAGTCGATTATTCCAGCTTCACATCTATGCAGGTCCACTTGCAAGCTCCCCTGCATTTCGGCATTTAAAGGCTGTCATTTCCTGGTAGTCCAACCAAGCAGAACATAAGCGGTGTGGCACCCGGCAGAGTTTGTGGTTCTCGGAACTAACAGTTGTAAATGTGAGAACAAGCAAGGAGCTTCGTGTTGTCTCAGTGTGCATTCATAGAAAGTTATGTGCACATATTCTTTGCTCAGCCTAAAAAGCCCATAATGATACTTTATGGAGACAAACAAGGTGAAGAAGAGCCTGCCTTCCCATCACATCTCCCTGCCTCATTCTGCTCCTAGCGTAGCATTACTCATATCACAGAGTAGCTGGGAAGTATGGCACCAATGTTCTAACAACTGAGATTCCTAAGGAAATACACGTCCTCTCTGATAGCTTTCCATCTGTCTATGTTCCGTCACCGGCTTCTGCACCAAGGAAGCCCACAAGGTTATATTACATGCCCATACTATATTCTAAGGACAAGTGCAGAAATTACAGTTGGCTTATGATGCATTTTGCCCTCAGCTGGGAACATACAAACTGAATCATCACCTTTTTCGTCTTTCAGTGCTTTCTACACAGGAGGTGGCCACACCTCCCACCACCACTCAGAACCTGGCATGAATCATAGAACCATAAATTGGTTCGGGTTGGAAGGGACCTTAAAGACCACCTAGTTCCAACCCCCCTGCTATAGACAGGGACACCTCCCACCAGACCAGGCTGCTCAGAGCCCCGTCCAGCCTGGCCTTGAACACTTCCAGGGATGGGGCACCCACAGCTTCTCTGGGCAGCCTGTGCCAGTGCCTCACCACCCTCACAGTGAAGAATTTCTTCCTTAGATCTAATCTAAATCTACCTGCTGTCAGTTTAAAGCCATTCCCCTTGTCCTATCAGTACCTGCCCTTATAAAAAGACCCTCCCTGGCTTTCTTATAGTCCCCCTTTAGGAACTGGAAGGCTGCTATAAGGTCACCTCAGAGCCTTCTCTTCTCCAGGCTGAACAGCCCCAACTCTCTCAGCCTGTCCCCACAGGAGGGGTGCTCCAGCGCTCTGATCATCTTTGTGGCCCTCCTCTGGACTCTCTCCAACATGTTCTGCTTGAGTTGGGGACCCCAGAGCAGGATGCAGCACTGCAGGTGGGGTCTCATGAGAGAGGAGTAGAGGGGGAGAATCACCTCCCTCAACCTGCTGGTCACACTGCTTTTGATGTAGCCCAGGATATGGTTGATTTTTCTGGGCTGCAAGCGCACGTTGCTGGGTCATGTTGAGCTTGTATCTCAGCCTCTGCGGAGAGCCACTGCTCTCCTGTGTCTTGTCCTTGGTTCACTTGCTGAGAGCTCCCTACCATACCACAGACAAGACTGGAGGGGAAAGGGCCAGGAGAATACTCTATTCTCCCATCACAAGGATATCAGGTTTTCCAAAGAAAACAGAAGATTCTGATGACAGCAGTGTTAATGTCAGTAGTAAGCAAAACCCTAGAGTTCTTCCAAAAAAACCTGCCTGAAAATAAACCCCAGACAAAACTGAAAAATAAGCATTCACTTCAGCTAAAGTTACATAGCAGATAAAAGGTGCTTCTTAAATCAAAGGTTCTTCAGTAGCTGTTGCAAGTCTATAAATAAAGATCTACAGGTCTATCAAAAGCCTCTTTGGTCCCACTCCTCCCATAGGGAGCTTGATTTCAGAACTCACTGCTATGAAGGCATGAGCAAGCTTCTGGTGCCGGCAGTGGCAGTCACTGATGCTGAAGTCAGTGCAACAGCATGTCAGAATCCGTGATACTTTATATTCCAAGGTCAGAACTATAATTTATGTATGAATTAACAGTCAGAAAATAAAAATACATATACATAAAAAGAAAAAATCAGAGCACATTCCCATTTGAATGGTTCCCCTGGATCCAGTATCCCTCAGTAGATCTACGTGTCATATGTCTAGGTCTAGAAGGCCAAAATTTCCCCTGCAAGGCAAAAACACCCTGCCTCCAACACGGCACCATCTACAACACTGGCAGCTATTTGGAGCAGTGATGCTTCCTGGGTGCAACAGGGGTTGATGCTCATGGCCATTTTGCATATTGACCCTGGCCAGGGATCATTTCAGTCTGGCCTATAAAGCAAGCAAGTTCAAGGCAAGTCTTATGGTTGAACAGTACTTGCACATACTGCACAGAGTGAGTAGGAAGCATCAAGAAAATAAAAAGGAAACGTTTCTAACAATCCATTATCTAAACAAGAATAAAGCAAATAGAAATGTAACACAACGTTTGTGCAAACAAACAACATGGACGAACCATAACATTTCACATTACAATTGTAATGGCTCTGGGTAGCCTGCCATTTTGCTTTGAAAATGCATTTGTATGTTCCCCTAGGTTAAAATAGCCAACCGCAAGATGGATTTTGGTATTCCAACTTTCATGTCTAAGTTCTAATATACTCTCGGGAAAAGACCATAGCATAAATTCACCGGTTTGAGATGTGTTATGATATTTCATCAGTCATAATTTTCTTGTTGCTTTAAACTGTGTCAGTAGTTACCTAGTTTAAACTGATTGCTGCGTTCCTATTAAAACAGTCTAACACAGAGGCTTAGAACTAATAGCCCTCCTAGCCAAATTGACAAATGTCCATGCTCCTGCTGCAATAGACTCCTGAGAGTCTTGTTGCATTGGATTGTTGAAAACAGAAGTAGAATTGAAAATCTCAACATCACTTCAACATAAGAAAGACATTAAGAAGAATGATTCACTGGAACAACCTCCCCAGGGATGTGGTAGAGTCCCCATTGCTGGAGATTTTCCAGATGTGATTGGATAGGGTTCTAGATAATCTTGTCAGGCTCCCTTCCCCACAAAAGGTTGGACCAGATGATCTTTTGAGGTCCCTTCCAACCTGGGCTATTTTACAATTCTATGAATAATATTGGAAATCTGACTCTGCCCTTAGAAATAAAATAAATCATCAGTTGTTGTAGAAGTGGATGGAGGGAAGTGAGACAGCTGCTACCCATGTGGAGGAGCACACCATCCTATTAAGGCTATCTATTTACCCTTGCCCCTTTTTACCCATACCCTTATTTACCCTTCCTTTATTTGTAATTGTTCATATAATTACGTTACTTTCATCTGAAATGTACTTGTCCTGGATAGAAAAGCCTCCTTTCTGGAGAAATTAAGGTCAAGTAAGATCACAGCTCTGTTTATCAGAAATCAGCCAAGAAAGCATCAATACAATTTTTATCTAATCAGCCATTTACTGTTTCCAGTATTCCAGGACAGACTCTAACGTTCCTAATCATGCAACAAGCCTAAATGGTGTGGGTGAACCATTGCACTTTGTTACTGAACAGGAGCCTCAAGATATACCTGTAGTGCAGACCCTGCTATGGCCATAACTTTTGCAAGCGTTCCCCACTAGTTTTAAACCATCTGGTTGAGACCTGGCTTGCAGTAAAAAAACCTATGGCCTGGAAGTTCACACCAGGCACAAAATCTGCCTGATAAAGTGACAGATCTGGCAGAGGGTGGTAAAGGCTTGTCTTGGGAAAACTAAGGATGCTCCCAGGCGTTGCTATGGAAGTCATCCTCAGGGGCTCTGGCCAGAGCTCTGAGCTGCCTGGCAGGCAGCTCTCCAATCACTGCAGTTCACAGCATGGCATTTTAAGGCAAATAATCAGCAGTCTCCATGGCATTTCAGGCTCAATCGTACCCCGTCATCAATTAAGAAACTGAATAATTACTCAAGTGGTTAGTCTGGGCTGAGCAGGGTGAGCTCCTTTCCCTTTCAGTGGCAGTAAAGGCAGCTCAGCCTGCAGGGTTTTGTGGATCCTCCGGTGAAGGTTCTTCACTGACCTACTGGCCCTAAGCACCTGTTCCAGATCTTTCAGGTGCCTTTCCTGGGACCATCTGCCTGACTTGACGCTGTACCAGACCAGGGTTAGAGATAGCCTCACAGTTGCACCAGAAGAAGAAGGAAAGACATCTCAAATGTGGCTCAAGGAACATAAATACCCTTTTAAGTGCAGTGTCTTAAGTAAACTCACCATTCTGAGAAGTTCACACTCTCACAGCTTTGACAGAATCACAAGCAGCAATGTAACTTGTTTGTAAAGCTGTCTGATAAGCTACAGAAATTGAAAATACAGTCCTTGCCCTGGGGCACAGGATCAGAGAAACTAAAACCACTTATGCAACTCAGAGCAAGAGATAATTTAGCAGTGAAGTATTTGAGCTTTATTTCTTATACTTTTTATTGATTATCAACTCACTTCTTGCAGACATTCCAGATTCTCTGCCTATTTTACACTGAAGTTACAGATGGGGGGAAATTATTTCATTCCTATCAACTGAAAAATCATAAGCAGGACTACAGTAAAGAGACAGTCAGCTAACCTGTGAAAAGTTCGTATCTGCTTCAAGAGTGAGTCAAAGGCATCCAACCTACTTGTTCTATTAACTGATCCTCCAGCTGATCACAAGGAGTTTCACCAATTAGTAGCATAAAATGAAAGGATGGATGACAGTATGACTACGGACAGCAGCAACTGTCTAAAGCTCTCCCAGCTATTGACCAGCAATAGCAACATTTTATATACCAGCTGCTATCCAGCTTTGGAGAGGTCAATCAATTAAGCACTGCAGCAGCCCCAGGGCGTACATATTATTTTCATCTGTGTTATCAATGCTGAAAAAAGAGCACAAGATCTCACAGTGGAGTCTGAACTTGGTATCTGTTTTCTTCTGCCACTTTTCAGTAATCTCATTGCCAGTGCCTCCCAGCCTCTCCCAGTGTCTCCATTTCCACAGGTATAAGGAAGGATAACAACACTAATTTGGTTTTAAGGAACTTTATTACATACATGATATATTATATATATTTTTTCAAGAAGAATATTTCCAAATATTTAAAGAGGAGTTCAATGACCAAATGCCTTCCGTGTACCTGAATATCAATCCAACTCTATACCAATGTATTGTGTGCATAGTTTCTAGGTATTGCTACATATAAAAGTTCCCCAAGCCAAGGAATTCAGTGATTAAAGCCCAAAAAAAGGCATAAATACAGAAACAGAATACTAGAGAGCCTACAGTTTGAAGCTTCTGATAATACCTCAAGCTTCACTTAAATGTGCAAGAGTAAAATAATCAGTTTGTGTGTTCCATAAGCAACCTGAACTTGCATTTTCATTTATCATTTATACAGCAAGGAAATGTCTTGCAATAATCAGGTAATAATAATAATGTTTATAAATATCCTTTTAAAAGTAAACTAGGAGTGCAACAAGAAGCTTGACGCATGTTGCAGTGAAATTGTGCCCTGGCCAGTTTGTTCTGCTATCCAAGGAGGATGTAAGCAGTCTATTAGACTTTCTGGCATGACAACCATTGTTACCACAGGGCACTACAGAGTGGATTAAGGATAGAATTATTTCCAGCTTTAACTCTGGGTCTGAGTCAAGCTCTTCATATTACTTAGCATTTGTATTTGCTTAGGTTTAATAACACTTCTTTAGCTGTTTGAGGGCAAAAAGAAAATAGCCAATTTACTAAGAATGTTTGGCAATGAGAATTCAATTTATTTTCCTTTTTTTGTTATTTAAAGGCACTGCCACATTATTTGAGCTCCTCAGAAACATTAATTTTACCTTTTCATAGGACTGCAGGGTGAGGGATTGTTGCTCCCTGAGGTGCAAATACAGGCTTATATTTTCAAAAAGTCTGAGCTGAGCTGTGGTGCACTGCAAAGGTTTGTGTTGGAGGGGGGCAACAAAATATAAAGCCCTCTGTTTCAATGGACATGTGCCAGAAAAAAAAATATCAGCTGATAAGACTTGCTAGGGATCCCAAAGGATGTTTATGGAAATGTGGGGAACAGATTTCCTGGGTTCTGTGCCTTGGGCACAAGTACAGTCTTCTTCTGGGACACATCGCAATAGAAATGTAACTAAGGTTGTTAACAGAAATACCTCAGGCCACCTCGAATGCTCATTGCTAGCTCCCCAAATAGTGTAAATATGCCAGTTAGCCTGAGAGGAAATCTAGTCTCATATACACACACTGCAAAGGAAACCAACACAGTATTAATCACTTGAGCCTAATCCTGTTACTCAGATCACAAATAAGGAATGCCCTCCTATGTTTTACCTTCACCAACGGCTATGCTTTACCTCATTTGGAAAGATGGAAGAGGGAGCTGGTAGAATTGAATTATGCCTATGAAAATGGTACCTTCTCCATATGTATTACCCAGTGGCAAATACATTTTTTCAGGCTGACAAGCAAAACGGCTTTTCACCAGGTGCTATAGTTCACATGCTGTTTGGAGTCTGGGTGTGATCACTTCTGCATTGAATTGCAAGCAGCCTGGTGGCCATCTGACCTCTAAGCTGGGAATGAGAAACACCAGTAAACACACAGTTCAGAAGCTTAATTTTACTTTTCATGATTAGTGCATGCACACTGACTGTACCCTCGTTTGTGTGCATGCTCAGTTCAAACAAATATTCCAAGTGGGTAGGTTTCTATGCATATTTGCAACAGAGGCAGATGTCAAGCAGAAGAGTAAAGGCAAAGAGGAATCATGGTTCCCCAGCATGAAATAGGTTAACCAGTTTCCTGACAGGGGGAGAGAGAGAGTCCAAGGCACCTTCCAGGCCTGGCAGATGCCCTCGGGCCAGAGATGCAGAATTCTGTATTTGTGCTAGAAAAGGCCCTCAGGGATGTGCCAAACTGCCATTAAC
Organism: Podiceps cristatus; assembly: GCA_000699545.1. Classification (NCBI taxonomy): domain Eukaryota; kingdom Metazoa; phylum Chordata; class Aves; order Podicipediformes; family Podicipedidae; genus Podiceps; species Podiceps cristatus. The sequence continues at coordinate 26,704 of KL272735.1, forward strand.
TAATCAGTGAGCAGCAAATACAGAGTAGCTGCTCTTACTGCTTTCAGTCATAAATGCCCTGGAGTGATTCTTTCATTGAATTCCCAAAGACTGCTTAGGTACAGGGAGGGGGTTTTAGCGTGCTGTGAATTCCTTTGCAGAGAGTAACGATTTTGAAGGCAACTCAGAAATAGCACTGTCTCAGGATGCAGACAATAGAGCTCCATGTCAGCTGGCCGTCACCCTGACAAGCAGATGATACGTCCGGAAGATCCAGAATTTCTCTCTTTCTCCCTCAGGCATGCGCACACAAAAAGCCTAACTACCCTTCTTCTACAGTGCCAGAAGAACAACATAGTACTTTAAGAGCCCACAACTGTCTGTTACTGCCAGCTCATAGCAAGAAATAATTCTGAAGGTGAGCAGAGGTTTTTTTCTTCTAGATGGAACCATGTGCTTGGCAGCTGGGTGAAATCTATTGCTCATACAAGCAGAGTTATCATTATCTTGTACTACCACACCAGTGCTAAGGCAAAGACAAGAAGAGATCCAAAACAAACTTGGTGCTGATGTTTGGCAGAGCAGCTTCAGCAATGGAACTGTTGGCCATGAAACACAAATAAAACTGAACTCTCAACTACAATACCAAATATACCAAAGAACCTGCTGATTCTGATAAGGTGGACATAAAATACAACATACGCTATTGCTTATCATGAGTAGCAATATTAATACATGCTGGTTTATTTTATTTCAGTATTCCAAACTGTTGAATTAACAGCATCTTGTATGTGTTTTTACTAGGAAAAAGTAATGCATATATGCACACAAACAAACAGATACAAGTATAGGGATACGTGGACAGTTATGCATGACGTCTCTCCAGCTGGTTAGTACAGTGCCAGAAACAGAAGTCAAAAGCCTGAAACTCACCCCCTCTGAAAGAATAGATAGAAAGAGCCTGGCAGTCCCAAATTTTTCCAATGAGATATTAAGAGGATCTCAGATACCTGGGAGTCTTATCTGATGGCTATTACTGAAGCACTAAGAATGATTCGGCCACTCAGAAAAAGACCTTAGAAACAAAATGCAACCATCACGTTTTGTGAGGGTGGTTTTTGTGTGTGTGTCATTTTTATGACACTTTTCAGCTCTTTGTCTGCTGGTTAAAAAAACAAACAAACAGACAAAAAGCAACAAATTGTGTTGTATAATCATTAGATTTCTTTCTTCCTTTATGCACCTTACAAAATACAATTACTCCTTTTGGGAGGTAGATTATCTTCATCTCTTTTAGTGGCATATGATACTCACATGCAGATCAGTAATTTGCAGTGGGTTTTGGTCTCTTATTTTCATAACTATCACTGAAATTCTTTCCAAGGCTGCCACATCAAAACACACCATCTTTCATTAAATGTCATTTGGATTGTGTCATCAAGAAGTCACTTTTATTAATTTGCATTTTAGAGCTAAAACATGTGCATCTTGTGCATATATTCCTTCTTCCTTCCACTTACAGCCTTTATAGTCTTGTAGGCTATAGCTTAGTCTGAAAGCTTCTCATACTCTCTTACCAACTACTGCGGTGGGAACACTGGAGCTCAGACTGGAGATCAGTCATCAGGAATTGCTTTGTGAAATGATCTAACTCTTACCCAACATAATACAGGAGCCAGAAAATGAGAAGTGAATCTGTAGTGCCTTAGGTCCGTCATTTACAAGAATCAATTCTTCCCATTTTCCTGCCTCTATAAAATATGGACAAATAGGAAATTTACTGTAGCACTATCAAACACTGTCTGGTTGGAAAATCCACCCATTTTTCTTACTAAACAATTTAATTTTATTCTTTTCTTGAAGTTCGTAAGATGTTTCCCTTTACCTGACATAGTCCAGGGGGCATTTTATGAAGCATCAGAATAACCAGTGACACCACCTAACTTCCAGTGCTGTGTCAGAAAGTTTCTCTTCCAAGGCTTCTTAACATAGGTTAGTTTAAGTATCCATTTTAGATACTCTGAATTGAATTAGGGAGCTCTGGAGGAGATCCTTTCCCTCCACTGTCTACAGAAAGAATCTAGGGACAACAGCGTCCAAGCTGAAGGAGTCTAGGGCTACATGTATTCATTTCAACTGTAAGTTTCCATATTCACATTACAAGCTCAAGCCAATAACCTTCATCTCAGCATGCGTAATTCTTACAAATGAACATGCTTCATATGACAATTGGTGAAGGAAAACATGGATTTATTAAAATAAAGAATAATCATTTCTTTACTGTAATACCTGACAGAAATTGCTGCTTCTTGAAAACCTGTAGTAAAAGTGCAAGAGGCGGCAATGTTTCAGACAATGTCCCAAGCAGGTCATCCACTCAAGCCAGCCGGCAGTTAAGGGAGTACGCTTCTGTCCTCATACACTGTAGGGGTTAGCTGTAGGTTTGCTTTTGTCTCTGTCACCCTTACAGGTAAAAATAAAAGCTTTTAAGAATCATCTTAGCCTTCCAAATCAAAACTAGCAAATTTTGAAAACAGTGGACAAACAAACAAAAAATCCCTATAGTTTACACCTTCCTAGGTAGGACATTCAGAGGCATGTCTGCATGCTGTATTTGTCCAGTCACTCATTTATTGTGACAGGAAAAAAAAGCTGTCTGTGGGAAGACAGTCAAAGAAAGAAACCAAGTAGTTACATCTAATATATTGTTGAGGGCAACTAAGTTCCTTTACTAAATTACTTCCAAGAACTTTAAATATGAGGTTTGCTTCTAAGGACCTTAGTAAGTATTCAAAATAGTTTGTTTTGGTGGAATGTATGTAACTATGTGTTCACCAAATGACTTTCATGTGCTTGCCCTGTTGGCTTAGAAACCCACCATCTAGGCTCTTAGTTCTTGATATATGTGTTTAGACCTTTCCATTAGTCTTCCCCCAGCTATTATTGCTGCCCGTGTCATATGGTCTGGGATATCCCTTTGGTCAGTGGGGGTCAGCTGTCCCAGCTGTGATCCCTCTCAACTTCTTGTGCACCCCAGCCTACTCACTGGCGGGGCTGTGTGAGAAACAGAGAAGACCTTGACGCTGTGCAGGCACTGCTCAACAATAGCTAAAACATGCCTTTGTTATCAACACCGTTTTGGTCATAAATCCAACACACAGCACCATACGAGCTGCTATGAAGAAAATTAACTCTATTGCAGCCAAAAAACAGTACATGGAGCCATTGGCCTCTACCATTGATGTGACTGGCTGTATACCAGTCAGAGTAGTGAAAGGAAAGCCTGTGAGGGAAATCCTGATTCTTCTAGGAAACTTGTAGGAGAAAGAAATGTAGTGGTGGAACAAAGAGAGCCTGTTGAGTGTAGTGCAGTCAGTCCACGGGATCTTTACAATGTCTCATTCTCTAGTGGTACTGAATATGGAATATAACAGGAGAACAGCCTTTAAAAAACATCTGAAAAATACTTCTGTTAAAAGCCTTTTGGTTACTTACAATGTTTTGCAAATGCAGTGCACCACATACTTTATACCAATGTTTTGTATCATAGTGAGATAAGTATTTCTATTCCAATTAATATACAACATCCCCCTCCACAAAAAGAAAAATACTCGAGGAAAGATTTGTGGTGAGAGCTTACCTAAATAATACAGAGGAAAATATACTAGTTGATAAGACTCCAACACCACGAGCCAAGGAAGATCCATGTGTGTCATTTTCTTAGTAGTCTTTTTCTGAAGACCCCTTTAAAAAGCTTTTAAGAGTTTTGCAACCTGCTGGCTGAATCCTTCATCAGTCATTAGGATTGGCTTCTTTCATGTGAAAACGCACCAGAACTTCTTTATAACTCTGTTTCAGGGAGAAGAATGCAAAGTGACATTCTTTGGGTGACACACATTGAATCAGGATATAGCTGGCTTGATCTGTATAGATAGGGATTCAATTTTAATGATACAGGTTGCATCACAGCTCGATGCAGTTCTCAGTGTAAAAGGAGAAGACACAGAACTGAGGGGCAACATTGATTCCCTAAATTATATTCCCCTTTCGACACACAAGAAGATAAGTGTATTTTGCAGCTACCATCATATTTCTGTTGCACTGTGATTTCAGAACAGAGTCCCCTCCTCTGTGTTTGTCGCCCAGCCACTTTATGTGAAAGCTGTTGCTTCCATGCCAGAGGCACATTTAATGAGTGAAAGGTTAAATGTCTGATTTCTGTGCACATGAGCTTAGCCAGAAGTCCATGTGATAGCTAGGTAAGTAGGCAGCAAAGTATGTCCTTTAGTGTCCAAGCCTGAAGGAAGTTTTGTTCAATGAGGCAAAACAAAGGGCTGAGCAAAAGAAAAAGGTGCTCATTTCTGAGCTAGTCAGCTGTTTGGGAACTGATGTTCTTGTTCAAGGAAAGTTAAAGCTCTCCACTAGGAAATGCCATGGCCCTGATCCTGTGCCATCAGCCATGCTCTCCAGCTGGAGCTACCTTTTGCCTAAAAGGCCTCCTCCTTCCTTCACTGATCACCAATAAAAGATGGAAGTTAAGATCATCACCTACATCCTCACAACACTTAATATCAGAAGAGAAGCACCCTTTTCTGGATTCTCCATGTTTAAGAGGATCTAGAAGAGTATTCTTAAACTTGGAGAAGATGGCTGGCCCGTTCTTTGCACTAGTCATATCAGTGCCACACCATGGCAGCTTACTCAGAGTCTCACAAGTCCTTCAGGGAGCACAAGCAAACCCAAGAGCTAAAGCCAGGAGGATATAATCAATTTTGCAAGCTGGCTGAAAAGGTAAACGGGATTGTCCATTGACTGAGACCAGACAAATTTGTTTAGCTTACCAGCACAATGAAAGAATCTCCTGGCCATTTAAGTTACTGCTCTGCTGTCCAAGGAAGAGCTGTGGGAACAGGGACATTTGCAGTCACTGGAACCAACCAGCAGTTGGACTACATCAAAGCAGTTCTTTTGGATAGATGCTTCCTCATTTTGAATTACATATTGCAGCCTGGGAGAGGTGCAGAAGGAAGAAGAATGACATCTGTTCCCAGGGCTTTTTTTTTTTTTTTTTCCTTTTACCATCACTCAGTTACCTGTGTCCATTCACATCCATCACATAACTGCTATGTTCCAAGTAATGGGACCACTGAAGAGCAGAAAGGAATAGTACAGACCAGGAGTTACACCCCAGGGTCTGGACTCCAGGCAAGGAACAGAAGATCTCTTAAATTATTATTCCCTCCTTTGCCATTCCTAGTCCCAGTACTGCAGAGGAAGTAAATTCTGATCAAAGACTGTGAGTGTGGATGCAAAATCAGTCCAAAGCAGTATGTGTGTGCTTTGTTACCACCTAAGCACAGCTCTCTTAAACAGATTCTGGCTTCTTGCATAAAGAAACCCTTCTTTTCCCCCAGGAGTCCTGACTCTAAAATGTTTCGTGTAATGAAAGGGCTTCCATTTCTTCTGTTTCAGGATTACCAGAGAATTGAGGCTGTAAATGATTTCCAAGTATAATCTACAGAAAATGTTTAACTCTGAGACTGCTAAGTGCTGACCTGGGAGAAAATCAGCCATTTTGCTCTTGCATGCCATTGTCTTGTTGGTTCCAAGCTCTGCTCTACAAATAGGAAACTTAGTTCAGTTGCCTTTGAAATTAAACAGCCATATCAGACTTTGCAGTTTGGAACTACAGGAAAGCATCAGTCAAATGGCTTGAATTATTCACATGCTCTCCTTGCTACCTCGTTTCTCCATACTCATTTTCCTCCAGTGATCAAAAGCTAAGCTGTTGTTTCTGCCATGGAAGATCAAGCAAATTTCCTTATGTTCTACAGATATCAGTCATGATCTCATACATCTGAGCAGCATCCACATGCTGCATTGGGTGCAACACTGCACATTGGGTGCATTGGGTGCAACAGTGCATATTTTTGACAGTGCTCTGCGATGGCTGTGAAAGTCTTCATAACAGCAGAGATGACTTTTTCCTAATGTGGACCTAAAGTCTCCTAGGCCTCAGAGATTTCTCCCTTCTGCACATCTCTCATGACCATCCAGTAAGTCCATCCATTAAATCCATCCTGAGCAGGCCAAGCTACCTGAACATCACATCTCCAGCTCCTTTCACTTGACCATCAAAGGAAGTAAGTCAAATGCATCATAGTTATTATGCATGTAAACAATAAACAACTTCACAGGAAACTGTGTACACCAGAATCTGTTGCTTGTGCTACTAGTAGGGGTTTTCATTACACATAGAAGATTTGTTCTCATTATTATTATTAACAAAAGTAGTTCTTTTGGTTGTTAAACCAAAATGTATTTCAACAGTTGTCACTGCAGATGAGGGAAACTGGTAAGTCACATTGACATAAAAACTTCTCAAGCCAACCTGAAAAACAAAACTCTTGCAATAATATTTCTATCCTCAGAAACAAGCAAAACTAATATCCAAATTCCTATATAATCCACCAAGATGATGATAACCTGTCAAAATAACACAAATCAAAATCTTATTAAAGAAATAGGAGCCATCAATGACAACCGTTCATTGGTGGTAGAATAATCAAGTGAGTAGAGCGACATTTCTGCCAGGGATGATATGGCAGAAGAGGGATCAGGCAGCTTTCTAAGAAAATCAGATCACACTTGACATACAGCAAGTGTGAAATCCACAGCAATGCTTCCTTTTCTCCAGCAGTCTTGCTGAGCATATTCCTTTCCATGCAGCTGGGTGCCTATAAAGCCCTGTAAGGAGAATTCAGGAAAAATCTTTAAAATACTCCTGAAAGTATAAAAGATTCATTCTCTTTCTCATACTCTGTGTTAACTTGTAATGACAAGGTATCTTCTGCTACAACCATGAATGTACTTCATAAATAGAAAATTCAGATTCATATAGGATTTCTGACCAGGAACATTCACACATCTATAAAACTTCCAAATACTGCTTTATCAAAAGTGGAGTGCATCAAAATCCCTTTTCCTTAACAGCAGGGCATTTTTCAGTCTGAGTCTTCTGCCCACCAACTTCTTCCCAAGGACTTCCAGTCTTTCTTCTTTCATCCTTTCCAATTCTTTGGACGGTTTTCCACCCAAGTACCAGAAAGACCTGCAGGCAAGCAAATTGGTGCTCAACTCAACTCCGTTTCCTTTTGCACTACCACAGATTTTCATCAACATGCAGCTGCTAAGCAGGGGGAAAAGGTCTTGCCTTGATGGTTCTCATACTTTACTGCAGGGTAGCTTGAGAAGTGAAGGGTCTCTGCAAGACACCGTGATACTCTTCGTTCTGTGCACATTGACTGATACTTGTGCTAGACCCCATTTGAGTAGGGTGAGTTTAAAAGGGAGAGCAAGAGCTACACCCACCTCCGCATTCAGTAATAACTGGCCTAAAACAACCTGGTAGCAAAAGGTCACATGATGCTCCAAGTTGCAGCTTTCCTGAAAAAAGAGGAGGCAGCCTCCCTTCTCCCTTTTTTCTCTGTTAAATAGGGAAGAGTCTCTTTTTCTAAGAAAAGTGAGCGGCTCTGCATCTTGGCAGTTTAGATTAGCTCACTTTCATTTTCATTTTCTGCCACCTACGTTTCATTTGGCCTGTCGGCAACCCCAAAAGCGAACAAGGACAATGCAAAGATCTCACCAGCGTGCAGTCATGAGATGCGTGGTCTCCCTCCCTGGCTGACTGCACTGAGGGAAGCCTGGCAGCACAGGAGAGGCCTTGATCCCTTGCACATTTTGAAGAGGTGATATAATTTGAGCTGCTTCATTATAAAAGGGCAACCATTAGGAGAGCCAAGCGACACTAATGAAGCCTTGGGCATTATCATGCATTGATTAAATACTGTTTAATGTCTGAAAATAACAGGGAAAAAAATGAGCTCAGGGAAGCCCAAAGGAGCAAAGGAAGTCAGCAAGGCAAATAAATTGGCAAAAAAAAAGGTAGTGATTCTCTCATACTAAGAGTTATTTTGATAGGAAAATGACAAGGAGCAATATGCAACACCATTAGGAATTTTCTAGCACCTGCTCATTCATCCTAATTAAAAATATTAAATGCATTCAGCACGTGTAACAATAGCTTTATCATCTTCATCTCACATTCCTGCAGGAGAAAAGAAAGCTCACTTCTTATGGCAACTCGTATTCTAACTAAATCTCCCATCACATGAAGTGCTTCAATTCATCCTATTTCCTGCATATTAGCTGTATTTACATATCAATTACACCTTGCACATCAAAAAATCATTTTCTTCCTTCAAAATAATTCATATCAGACAAAAGCAATTAATATACAAGTAAACAGAATGAAGTGCAAAGCTAACAGCAAAGGTACCTGTTAATCTGCTAGCTTTGTTTTCGGTAGGTATCTTGAGATTAAATGCAGTGTGACTACTCATTCAAATATTCTTTGTGGGTTATATCTTTGAAGATTTGAATTCTGTCTTTTGCACATTGTCTAGATTGAACTCATTATTGTTTAGAACAATGCTTTTTAGAATGTTAATCCTGCTCTGAATAAACTGAATAATAAAACACCCCCGCAAGTGTTGTTAAGAAAGTCAGCTGTATCGACAGTGCCTTTCCTCACTGAAGGAGAGCTCACTGCATTTCCAGGAGGCCTGGTTATAAGAATCCACTCTCAGCTACTCCCTGTCAAAGGCGGCTGCATGGATCATGAAGGAAAGTTTGGGATCAGTTAATCTCAGGGCACAGTACAGACATAGTAGTTGGGGGTTTGACTCTAACCTGGTGATTTGTTCATACTTTGAAATAGTTGAGTTTTAAAGTCTTTGAAGATACTAGAAGGGATGCTAGTTATTAGCATTTGGGCTTTAATTAATGCTAGAGTATAAGTTAGGTGAAATTCCAGTGGAGCAGGAGGATGGATCCCAAACTGCATCACCCCTCTGAACAGCACGTACTTCAGGATTTTCCAGTTTCAAGTCACCAGCATCTCCTCTGTTAATCTGCAGTACCCTCTCATTTACTCTTTTCTTTTTGGCTACTCCAGGCCAACAGGTTGACAGGCAGCTCAGGATGCCGTGACAGCTAAAATTTTCACACTGGCATTTTCTAACTTGTAGCTCACAGATAACGTATTAGCCAAACGATGTAGCAGTTCTGTTTACAGTCTGATATTTTGCCCTCTGCTATTGTACATTTGATCAAGCTGAAAGAGGGAGAAAAAGTGACATTGCTGCTTGTTCAGGGTCGAGCAGATATTTGGGCTCCCCATCCTAGGCCCTAATCTTACATCCAGGCAAGCACAAGGAGTTATGGACATCTATCCAGCTTCACAGTGGGTTTTAATGTGGCCAAATTAACCTCATTTAAGTTCCTACCTGTATCACCTATTGTTAAAGATGTCTTATAATCCCCATTACAGCAACATTTCCAGCTTGGTTCCCATCAGAATAACTGCTTAGGCTAAAATTTTCCATGGTGAGGGTCAACCTCAGTCAAAGCATTTTACTGGATGTGGCAGGGAGAAAAGAGAAATTAAGAAACGTGCTTATTCAAAAGGTCCATGAAAACATCACATCCCCACCCGCTTGAGCACATACATTATAGAAGAGCATTTAATTACACACCACCACCATCTCTTGATTCCCATGGGTCCTGTCTCAGTGCACAAATATGCATAGTGCTCACTTGACTGGAAGATATTCAGTACTTGATTCATTCTTGTTATTTAATGTGGCTTTACACCCTCTCTCTCGCAGACCATTTACCCACAGCTCAGCAGACAGAATTACCGACTTCCTCATGGGCTTTTCTACAGTAAGACAAAAGAAAACTGACAGAAATTTGCACTGTGTCACAGAGGCTGACCTTAGTAATAGTCTATGTGGAATAATAGATAATTGAGCTAGGCTTGAAAGCATGGCAGTAAAAAGAGAAATGGCAGTAGATAATTAGGTTATATTACCAAAGAATATCCCTCTCTCAGTTAACACTCAGGTTCAATTAATGGTTCAATTATACTCTAAAATAATTGGTTACATTACGCTAAAACAATGTATTTTTTACATCCTCATGGCTCCTCCCCCTTAATATCTTTTTCCTCCTTATATCAAGAATAATTTGGGTGGTGACCCTGCAACTTGTTCTGTTCATCTTGGCCTCTGCATCCATGTCAACTCCTGTTGAATACAAGAAGGCAAGCTAGTTTGAAAGGAAGGGACATCACTCTACTTATGCAGCATAGATTTGAAACCAGAGCTCTTAGACCTGTTTTTTCATTATACATAGCTTTAGGTACCTACCAGAGGGGGCTGCATTAGAATAAGCATGGCCATCTTCCATAGACAAAGGAAAGGAGACAGCACATTGAAAGATTTTCCAGATATATGGGCTGAATCATCCCCAGATGGTGCTGAACTCTCTCCTTTGACCATACAAAGAACCTGTGGGCACTGAGCTCTAATCACAGAATCAAAGAATCTTTTAGGTTGGAAAAGACCCTTAAGATCATCAAGTCCAACCAAAAACCTACCACTGCCAAGCCCACCACTAAACCATGTCCCTAAGCTCCATGTCTACACGTCTTTTAAATACCACCAGGAATGGTGACTCAACCACTTCCCTGGGCAGCCTGTTCCAGTGCCTGACAGACCTTTCAGGGAAGAAATGTTTCCTAATAACCAATCTAAACTGCCCCTGGTACAACTTGAGGCCGTTTGCTCTCCTCCTATTACTTGTTACTTGGGAGAAGAGACAGACACCCACCTCACTACAACCTCCCTTTAGGTAGTTGTAGAGAGCGATAAGGTCTCCCCTCAGCCCCCTTTTCTCCAGGCTAAACAACCCCAGTTCCCTCAGCTGCTCTTCATCAGACTTGTTCTCAAGACCATTCACCAGTTTCATTGCTCTTCTTTGGAGACGCTCCAGCACCTCAATGTTTTTCTTGTAGTGAGGGGCCCAAAACTGAACACAGAACTCAAAATGCGGCCTCACCAGTGCCGAGTACAGGGGCACGAAAACTTCCCTGGTCCTGCTAGCCACACTACTTCTGGTACAAGCCAGAATGCTCTCGGCCTTCTTGGCCACCTGGGCACACTGCTGGCTCATCTTCAGCTGGCTGCTGACAACACCCCCAGGTCCTTTTCTGCCTGGCAGCTTCCCAGCCGCTCCTCCCCAAGCTTGTTGTGTTGCCTGGGGTTGTTGTCACCCAAGTGCAGGACCCAACACATGACCTTGTTGAACCTCATACAATTGGCCTCAGCCCATTGATCCAGCCTGATTAGATACATTAGCTGTGGTATCCATACTTGGGCAAGATCCAAGCAAGCAGTAGTCAAGAAAAGCGAAAAGGCAAAGATATACATATGCTGACATGTATTTCTGCACTTGAGACATGGACAGCCTGAAATCATGTTCCAAACCCAGGCTGGGTGCATTTGGCCATGACTCTGCTCTGCACATCCTGGTCCTTCAGCCAGCATGCATTATCTTCATATCAAGTATGTCACATAAAACATCACGAGGATGCCATCAGATCGCCAGCAATTCATATGAGAAAAATCACATGTTAAAACCATACCAAAGTGTAGACATCTCTTCCTTGATCAAGTGTATGGTGAAGGAATAAGTCTAAACTAAGATTTGAACAACTGTAGCTCTTTCACTGAAAGCAAGAGCCATAAAACATGAAGAACCCACAGAAATTGCACCATCCCTCTCCTCTTTCCCCATAAGACAACTTTCACAGACTGTTTTCTTGTATCTTACAGACCCATGCAGGGTCTTACTTGCACTATAGCACCTTAAGCAGATGACTGAGCACTGGTAAAAAGGACAGCAAAGAAAAGAACAGAGTTATAAGGCTTCACATGACTCATACCACGTAAGTAAAATAAAACCATTTCAGAGACACCAACCTCCTTCCTTTAAAGGAAACTACCCAACAATCCTGGAAAAAAAAGCAAAACAAATAAAAACTGGCTACAGAAAAGGGAGACAATTGTGTAATTTTACAGATCTGCATCACTCAGGCACTGTTAGGGGCTGGGGGCAGTCCCAGTAGGGTCAAAGGGAAAGAAAGAAGGATCTTCTTGTGTAACAAGACCAGCTTGAAAGCACATGTGCTGTACAGTTCATGCTACAGCTTTGCTGTGCTTATCCTTCTCAATAAATCTATACCTTCACATCAGCAAGTACAGTCTCCTCTGTGCTGGAAGGTGGATTTTTTTCCTACTTTCTCTACCGCTTTTAAGGCCAGAAAAGACCAAAAGTTCTGTATAACACTTGCAAGAATATTTCATCCAGTTACCTTTGCAGGGGGGTTATTACTTTCCTAATGCATTCCTCCTACACTCCATTTCCAAACTAAAAAAGAACCCTTCTGCCTAAAAGCATGTTTGTTTATTTGTTTTCAACCCCAGTTATATGATTTGATCTATTAGAAGATATAATTGCCTTCCAAAGGCAATGTGGAGTCACATTACCTCCCATGTGAGAGTAACTTCAGGAACAATTTCCCACCCTGTTAAAAATGTCACTCCTTTTTTGTTTACGTTTCTTTTATGGCCTCCATCCTTGCCAGTCCCGTAATTTCTTCCTGACTCTGTTTTCTATGCAAGCCCAGAAGAAAGTTTCCAGTATTATGAACAAAGAAGAAATACATCTGAGTGCTGTCTCAGAATGAAGGAGACACAAAAAAGCAACAAAACCCCAGAATAGAAAGTCAGCTCTTTTGCTGAGCTATTTCTTTTTGTACCCACGTGTACCATAGCTCCTAAATTGCCCGTGCATCTCATCCTTCCTTGCACCTGTCTCAGCTTTCAAACCCAGCACTTCACGCAAAAGATGTGCCTAACAGCATATTTGTGAGTGCTGGGAGATAAGGGGAAAAGCTGCCTCTGATGTCAGACTTGGAGGCGGGGTGTCTGCAGACTGCATTTTCCCCTATAGGAACCATCCACAGCTTGGCATGCACCGCAGGCTTTGTCATCTTTACCACAGGCTCCCTACAACCATCCTTGTAAAGCAGTTCAGACAGAGGGCAATGAGCCATTTCCAGGGGGGAGGGAGGGAGATCATGTACAATATCTGTCTAAGGAAACAAATGGGCAGGATGTGGAATAGATCCCAAGAGAATCCTAATCAAGTTGGTGTCAAACAAACCCTCCATATGCTGAAGGAACATAACACTAAACTCCTTTTGAAGTTAGAAGTAGTACAGTCCTTTTCTATTAATGCACAAGTAATAAGGCTACCTCGTAGTGTGGGTTCTGCTGGTTTTTACTTTTTTCCCCCACACTGCAATATTTGAAGTACTTCTTAAAAATAACAAAAGTGTGGAAATTACATTCATGGTTTTCTGTTTCAAATATTTATATGTTTTTACAAAAGTGGGGGGAGGAGTGCTGGGATGTACATATACATGCAAATAAACATCTGGGGACCGATCAAACCATTGAATGCAGGCAAGTTTTGGCAATCAAAGAGTACACATGAAGATCTGGGCACAAAAGAAGGGAAGAATATATCTTTCATAGGAAAAGACGTGGGGGAAGGAGAGCAGGCAGTTAGCAAGCGAAGGATGGAGTTGTGTTATTCTGCAAGCAGTTCTCCACGTCAATGGGAAGCCTGCTTGTCAGGTCAGACAGTAGGCACAAGGAGAAAAACAAGAGCAACAAAACCCAGGAGCAGGCATGGCTTTTTGGGTATTCAGGCTTTTTTGGGGGGGTGATTTCACTCTTCACCCCCACACCGTGCAGTACAGCGTGCCAGCCCCATGTAACGCAACCCTGATGGGGCAGAGAAGCCTTCCCTCTCCCACCCACCAAGTGCTGCCCTGGCTCTGCAGGCCACAGAACCCAAACCTTGTTTGTAAGAGCCCACAGCCCTCCCTCCGCTCGTGTAAAGCAGCTAAAAGCCAGGAGAGGTGCATCTGCACTAGGCAGATCCACGGAGCGAGTGTCCTGGTTTGCAGCTGCTGACAGGGCTACCTGGCTGGAAAGCACGGTAGGTGTCTGCTACCTGCAGGCTTGCGCAGTTGGAGAAGGAGGTAGCGTTCAGTGGCAAACAAGCGGAGCGTAGCCATCTTACATCAAATCTGTGTACGAACGCATGTAGTCTGTGACGGGTGAATTCCATGGTGGAAACTGCGCAGTGCAGCCCAGGCCCAAGGCAAAGAGATGGATCAGAGGCACGTTACAGAAATCGGGATATCAGGCAGCAGCAAGAGGCTCAGTCAGCACCTCAGCAAGGAAGACTCAGAACAGCTGGTGAGAGAGTCACCTTTTTTTTACCACAATTTGAAACTCCCCTGATACCACCAAGCAAGTGACGTTCAGACTACACCGCAGAGAGGTACCTAGCAATGACTGACCTTTACCTCTGGAGACACGCTCTTTGTAACCGTCCTTGCTGAAATTAAAGAAAGTGCATTCAAGATGCTGTCGGTCTGTTGTGCCCTTGAGTATCATAATTGTAGTGGCTAATACCTGGAGACTGTCATCATGAAAGATGTGAATTTTACTTTAATTTTCAGTCTTGGCACCACTGAGAGGTAAAAAATCTGAGCAATCTGTGAAAAGATTTTGAGGGAGTTTCTTCTAGAATACAGATGTTATATCTTTTGCTGAGGTGAGGTACATAGGATCTGGTCGCTTGTGATAAAAAGCAGGTTCATCTTGTCCATTTCCAAAACACAGACCAATTTCCAATAAAATCAAGCTACTTCTTCAAACAATGCAACATCCTTTCTCAGTTAAACAATGTGCATATTTCATGATAGCATCTGGCAGGTGCAGAATTACAAATGACTACCACATTTATTTTTGCTAGAAACCTTGTTCATGTCATGAACTGTATTGTTTTGCCAGCTTATCTGAAGACAAGGTGATTTCCTTATCATATTGCCCTTAGGACACTCAAAATACTACATTTGCAGGGAAATCTTGTTTTATCCTCCTTTATCAAACAGGGCAAAAAAGGATCTATATGTATATATATATATTTGTTCTAATCCAGGCAATATTTAAAGCTGATGCTGATAGATTTAGAAAGGCAAACAAACAAAGGTGCATGACAGTACCTAAAAGGAACAAATTTTCCTATTGGACATCTATTTTTTAAATTGTGATAAAAAGGCACTTTCAGCCTAGCAACCTACTGCACAACAGAGGCAGGAAATCTGACAGTGCAGGAACTTGCACACACTTTAGTGAGAAAGAGTGAGGCATTTCAGCAAGTTTCTGGTCCCAATGTGAATTGATACTCAATGGAAATAGCTTCTGATTGTCTGGCATGGGCCTTAATGATTCTGTTATTGTTTTATTCTCTGACTTTTTATTATGACCATAGACTTTTTCCCCAGCTTTATTTGAGGCTATTATGCTGATGCGCCACAAGGAATTTTGATCTAGACAACTTTAAGAATCAGAAAAAAATAGGATTAGTAAGAGCATATGCAATTAATTATTTAAATGAAAAGCATCGAGCTCTCTCCTTGCTTGAAATCTGATTTTCTTCTTCAGTACTCTAAGCAACACACCTTGCATGAAATCTCTAACATAAATCAGCAGGGCTCTAGTGAAGACAGTATCTATCACCCAGAGATTAATCCCTTGTGCTATTTCATTTCCTCAGCCCTTTTAAGAATGACAGACTTTGACGCATGCTTACCTCACCTTAACACACGCTTTCTCATCAAGAGGGAGTTACTTATATCTTACTCCACCATTAACTTAGGCCCAAGGGTTGAAAGGTTGGTGTGTTATTGTCACGCTTCCATGACAACATGGGGGTTTATGTTCCTTGCACCATCCTCTAAGCATGGTGAAGAGGAGGCCTTTAGTACAGCACATACAAGAGGTCCGCGTGAGGGCAGCCCGCAGCTGGTACAGTTGGTACTCCCCAGGCCAAGGAGCACCTTCAGCCGCCGAGGTCTCACACCATGGCCATGGCCCTCTTGGCCTCAGCAGCAAGGCAGGGTGCCTCTAACACTCCCCAGGTGGTGGTATCCCATATGTACCTTCAGTGACAAGGACAGCCATGAGTTTGCTCTCAGTAGTGTCCATGTGTGGAAGTAAAGGACCTACAATTAGGCACTTACCACCATTTCTCCTAAGGGAACTCCCAGCTGCAGGAGCTTGGTGCCTCTTCTCACAACAGTTTTGCTCACTCCCAGCTGTCTATCTGGGGCTACCCATCCCCCAGCAGTTTTGAAATCCTCGTGCAGCAGGAGAGTGCTAAGAGCTGCTTTGTGCCAGTGGTTACAGAGACATAGGAAATGCACAATTCAAGCAGAGTCATTATAACCCTTTACTTTGCCAAAAGCTCTCCATCTGTGCAATGAACTACCGGTGTGCACAAGAGAGATTTCCCCTAAAAAGCACACAGTGTCTGAGAGACCTAAAACTTTAAAATATTTGTCTTGCAGTATAGCGTAATACAAGGTCATCTATGTTTCTGAAAAGGCTTTTTTGAATGACGAGGAGTCTGTTGGAAACGCCAATAGATTAGGATGCAGGCTGGTTTTGCTACAGCTGAAGGAGGTACGTTCTTTAATTTGTATTTTCTTTAGGAAGCTCTGAGATTGGAGCTTCAGGAAGAAAGAAAGCATCTACTTAATTTCTCTACTCTCCTGACTCTCAGAATAGTTTTCTTATATTGTCCTGCTTTCTACTGGGGCTTCTTTTCTTGTGTGTTACTGTGAGCCTGTTACTAAGAGCCTGAATGATGGCTACACATCATTACAGGGATTGTACAGATTTGATCAGAACGTAAGTCCACCAGAAATTTGAAATAATAGCCTTAAACACAGGAAATTTCTGAGGCTTGGGTAAATGTACTTTAGGTACATTCATTGGGTGTTTCAGCCTCCCCACTTTCTCTCATGGTTCTCCAGAAAACAACCAACACATGCGATTATATAGATTCCAGAAAACACTGGTGTTCAAAATGATACCTACTTCTCACTAGGGAAGCCAAAAATTGAAAATCTCTTTCACCAACTGCATCATTGCTATGCATGGTCTTGATCAGAAGAGGAATCTCATTAAGAGTCTTATTTAACATCCAGAGGGACCTGGACAAGCTGGAGAGGTGGGCCCAGGTTAACCTCATGAGGTTCAACAAGGTCAAGTGCAAGGTCAGGGCAATGCCCTATATCAGTACAGGCTGGGGGGATGAAGGGATTGAGAGCAGCCCTGCTGAGAAGGACATGGGTGTACTGGTGGACGAGAAGTGGGACACGAGCCAGCAATGTGCGCTGGCAGCCCAGAAGGCCAACCGTACCCCGGGCTGCATCAGAAGCAGCGTGGC